>JAKSZT010054524.1:4571412-4740027 GCA_026826555.1 Tolypeutes matacus
ATGATTTATATGTTTTATTGGATTCCATCAGCAGTGCTTTCTAAGAGAAAGTTTCACTGTTTTTTCAAATATTTACATAAGGAGTGATATATGGTAATCCTGTATTTTATGCATGATTGTTCTGTAAACCCACAACTTCTCTGATAAAGGAAAAAAAATTTCCCATGCCAACACTATTGTTGAGTCAATAGGCTTCCTGAGTGGCTTGTTGTACTTAGAGAGGATATGATGAAGATTGCAGCCAAAGGAATAATTCATTTGTCAGGATTAAACATTGTTACTAGATAAGGCCTTGTAACAAATATTTAAGTTCTGCATTGTTTGCTTCTGTATGATTTTTATATTCTGAAAGGAAGGGACTACTAGGGAAATCAGGTATGATTAGACATGGAAACCAAAAGTATTGCTGTGCATTATGTTTCCTCAAATTGCCAAAATCAGCCTTTGGAAAGCTCTTGTGGGTAAAGGACAATTTTTTTTTCATTTCTATATTCAGCACAATGAAGTGGAGTTCTGGATGTTTGTTTCAAAACTCCAACTCCCAAGGACACTCCAAACTCTTTAAAAAAATTATCCCAATACTGTTAACTAAAGTTTGAAAGAAAAATACAAGATTTTCTTATAGTGATAGAAACCCATAAGATGACAAAGAAGATATGCAAAGAAGAGTATAAAATGAAGGAGAGGGTGAGAAAGAGGGGAGTTAGAATAGTAGGAGGAGAAAGAAGTTATTCATATCATGATGAAAAATAAGAAGGGCTACTAATAGATGGCAGGACTTTTGAAAAATGTCTGCAGATTCCAAGTTAAAATAATAACAGTAATTATTAAAATAATTATTATTATTATAAAAAAGAGCAGGGATATCTGTGACAATCTTGAGGGCAATTGAAAAAAGAAATGTTTCTCAAACTGCTGAGGCCTCTCTTCTTCACCTTGTTTGTGGCCATAGCTGAGGTCCAGATTACAGCTCTCTCAACTGTGAGTTCTTTCAGAGGGATGCCCATTCATTCACTCAGCGAATATGTTGAGCTTCTCTATATGCTAGCATCATGTAATGTGTTGGAGATAAAGCTATGAAGAAAATAGATATAGTTCCTCTTCTCTGGGTGAAGTGAGATGAATAGTAAACAAATAAATAAACCAATAAATGGAATAATTATAAATCAGGTAAATATTAAACGTATATGTTTTTTAAAGGCTTATGTGATAAAGAGTAGCTGTGCACCACTCCAGAGATATTGGTACAGAATTGTTTTTCTGAGAAGATGATTTAAGGTAATTTGCTATGATACCAATGAGATGAGAGTGAAACAATCATGCAGGGAGCAAAAGATTAAAAAAAGAAAAGCAAACAAAGGAAAGATACTTTGTTAAGCAAAGAGAACAACAAACTCAAAGAAAAGGGACCTGTATCTTGGGGCTTCAGAACAACAACAATAACAAAATATCTGAATGGCTGGAGTCATCAACAAGAGGGAGATTGATATGAGATGAAGTTGGAGAGGAAGCAGAGTAGAAAACTGCAATGAGATGTTTTGTTTTTTTTTTGTTTTGTTTTTTTTGTTCTACCTGCCATGGGACTTTCAAGTGAATGAGTGATATAATGTAGTCTATTTATTTAAAAGATTACTCTGACCTCTCAATGGAGAATGGATGGTAAATGAACAAATGTATAAGCAGGGAGATGAGATAGAAGAGCATCACAGAGAAACAGAAAGAGATAACAGTTTGGAACAAAAAGGTGACTGTTGAGATGGAATGACACAGACAGAAATATGTAAATTTTGAGAAGGACTTTCTGAAAAATTTTTAGAGATGAGGGAAAGGAAATACCTAATGTAAATAACAGACCTGAGTAACAAACAATATGAATTTCTGAGATGAGAAAGAATGGGGTAGAAAAATATTTCTTATCTTGCAATATGTGGGGAAAGAGGATTAAAGCTTTCCATTTTGTAGATTTTAGGGTTTTGAGATGGCTAGTTGTCCAGAATTTTTACCTTCCCCTAGATTAATAGAACCCTAACTGCTAGCTATGTATAAGGATGCCTGGAAGAAAATCTCCATTTACTAAACTTGCTTACTGATAGATGTGACCGTGTGTCTTAGAATGCATGGTAAGAGAGAACATTCAAATTCTGGGAATTATATTAAATAGAATGGTTTTGTTCTTCTGACTCCTTTATTCCATTTCTTCTAGCTGGAAGGTGGGCATAAAGGCAGAAGTTGTAGCAGCCATCTTGGACAGTGACAGATTACAGATTGCCAAATTCTTTGACCATTCTCCCATCAAGAGGAAGAGTCTCATTCCCCTCCCCTTGTATATGTGCTGCATCTCTAATAGCTTCTAAGTAATGCTCTTGGACCAGACTTTAAATAGCAAGGATATAATTGTCTTTATTATCATCATCAATGACAGGAAAGAGCAATTTGTTTGGGTTTTGGGAAGAATTAATATTGAAATGGACTAAAGAGTGAATGGAATGTGAGGAAATGTAAATGAAATATAAAACCTATGTCTGAGAAGTTTTATTCTAAAGGTGAGAGCAAAATACTGAGATGAGTCTTAACTACCTATTTATTCCATATATCCTTCTAAACATCTCAGTATTTCATGAAGTAGCTCATCAAAAGTTCCAATTTACAATGGGTTCATTCCCATAGGAATGTATTAAATTTAAGAACATGTTTTACTGGGGCAACTACAGCTTCAGACCATGAAATGGAAGGAAGGAAGAACAATGTAGAGAATGGTCGGAAGTTGTAAGTATGGAAGAATGAATACAATGCAATGACAAGATATATCTGTTGAAAAGGCCTAAAAGTAAAGAACCTTCAAGACAGTGAGAATACCTAGAGTCCACATACCTCTACTAACATTCTCCATAAAAAAAGGAAACAGGAATCCTTGTAAAAATTACAAATTCATTGTCTTAAACAGAGAAGGTTAAGATAGAGTCTGGAATAATTTATATCAGAAAATAAAAATGTGCTCAAAGAAATGACGGAGGCATGTTAAAAGACATCTTCATCACCTAGAAGGTATTCCCACTAACAAAGTCTGGAACAAGATAATCAAGGACAGAGGGTAGTGAATTAAAAACCATTGGAAAAACATAGAAACCCATGAGTCCATACTGAAAAGAAATAAGTCAACAAATAAATAGATAAATAAGTTAATGAATTAATTTAAAAAGGAGAAGGTAGGGCTCTTTATGATAGAGTGCAAATGGATGGAAATTGATAAAGTCAGAAGATTATTTTGCTGTCATAAAAAATATCATTTCAGGCATATATGGAGGGATATTTTGAGAAGGAATTGAATTTTGCATGCTCTTAGAGGATGTTTCCACATATTGCTTTAAAAAGTCAAAGAGAATAATAATAAACATGAAATGGAGAAACCAACAGCACCCTGATCAGTTCATCCAAATTAACATCACCATTGAGGGATAGACAGACCCATGAACCTTCTAGTCTGATACCCTGAGTGGGAAACAATTTCATGTATATAGAAATCAGACCTAGGATGCATAATCTGAATCAAATCATGAGAAAAATTCTAACAAATCCAAAATCCAGTTAAAAAGAAAAGAAAGACCTATATTCTTTGAAAATGCTATTTTCATGAAAGATTAAAAAAAAAATAGCTGAGGAAGTGTTCCCTATGAAGGAAACTAATGAAACATGACTACTAAATGCAATACTTGATATTGTGCTGGATCTTGGACGGAAGAGGGCATTTTGGGAATAGCTGACAAAATTGGAATATTTCCAGTAGATCCCTTAAAGAGGTTGAATTAATATCAAATTCACTGTAGTTGTGAACTATATAGTGATTATGAAAGAAAATATTCTTGTTCTTACAAAATACACTCTGGAGCATTAAAGAGAATGAATATAAGAAAAAGAAACATAATGTGTGCCAGATGTAAGGATAGATAAATACATAGGATGATAAAGCAAATAAGATGATAAAGCAAATGTGGCAAAGTGTAATCAATTGGTAAATCTAAGTGAAGGATATATAGAAGTTTGTACATTCTTGCAATTTTTCTGTGAACTTGAAATTATATCCAATTAAAAAAATAAGAAATACATATCACTTTTAAGGATTAGGGGTTTGGCCATATACTTTAGACACTTCACAGAGTAGATATTCCAACACTTGTGAAATGAATGAATGAATGAATGAGTGAGTGAATGAATTAGATTTTAAAATGTACCTTGTACACTACAGGAATGCTTTTTCTGTATGTTCCTAAAAGTGCCTCTTTACATGCTCAAAATTTACCCCATTTTCATAAAGGGAAGGGAACTAGACTGAGATTCATTTGGCTAAATTCAAGACAGAAAATAGAAAGTCAGTTACAGAAGGGAAAATATTTTTGCACAAGCTACTAAAAATATGCTAAAAGTTAGGGAAGCATATATCAATATTACTATGACATTTTCAAGTGTTTCTCAAGCACACATGCCTGGCTTGGTTACTTTAAGTTTGAAATATGAAGTTTAACTCTTCATATGCTTTCACTCTGACTCTCAGCTTGTCTTAACTCAAACACATCAAAGTTATCAGTGAAAGCAGATTTTCTCCAGATATCCCAAAGCAGGAAATATGAACATTTATAAACCTCAGGAGATATAAATCCTACAATCACACTTGTGTTACTGATAATATAAAGAGTGTTTAAGCATTCTTATTGGGTTCTAAATACAGCTTATGGGCAGTTGAAGATCGATATCCATTAAGAAGAGGGAAATTATAAGGAAATAAACATTCACTGATAACATCATTAACCTTTTATTGCTGCAGTTACATTGTGTGTGTGTGTTTTGCAAAGAAATGAACAATGTTTAAATGGTGGCTATTTTAAAGAGTTTTCGTTTTCCAAAATGAGTTCTGGTTCATTGTGTGCTTTCATGGGAATTAATATTTCTTTAGACTATTATTTTAAAAAATGAATTTATTGTAATTATTTTATCAATATTTGTAAACTATAAGCAAATGAAACAAATTGATCAGTACTTGTATATGATGTTATTTTTGAAATTATATGCAAAATCTGTGAATTATGTAGTCAATCTTGCATAATGTATGAAAAACAATTCTTATTTAATAAAGTTTAGAGATGAATTTTCTTGTATTCTGGTTATGGCATTGCTGCTTTTGTCTTGTGTCTTGAAATGAGAGGATAAGCCAACAGCTAAAGAAATTTTGCATGTTTTAAGTAATGATGCTTTCCCTCCAGTTTATTTCACACTAGAGGTTCATGGAAATTTGGGGGACTTAAAAATTAAAAGAGGGAAAAATATCTTCTTTAATTTTATGTACAATTTTACTCTTGAAAATACTGGGTTTGCTAATTGGAAAAGGTTAATCTAAGGTTCAGCTTCTAAAAACTGAGCAAACATAGGTGACTGATTTAGGTAGTGGAGGAAAAAAAAACACCTAAGTGTATAAATAAACATTAATTGTAAAAAGGAGTTCAAGGAAATTCCTTAGAATATCATGGACAAATATATATATATATATATAAACGACAAATATATATATATAAACTTAAACATGTTATAAAGTCATGGCCCAAAGCACAGCATGTCAGAATGAAACCGATGACCCTGTAATCTCTATTGACATTTATGTGGGACATGAGGGAACTAACATTTCATTAAATACCTAATTCAGGTGTGCCAGAACTGTGACAGAAATTTAGATTGTTGTTTTGTTTGTTTGTTTTACTTCTCAGAACCAGTGTATGGGTTATTTGCTCCTTCATTTTATACATGAGGAAATTGAATCAGGAGTTGAATTAATGTATGAGTTCACAAAACTCAGTGACAAACCCAGGATTTGTACTTTGTAGAGTTGCATGTGAGCAAAGTTTATCTCTTCTGATGAACTTGCATGTTTCCTAAAGTGAGACAAGAGCTATGGAACTCACTGTTGTATCTCTTTGGGTTTTGAATCTTGGGAAAAGAGAAGCTCAGTTCTTCACATGGTTGTGTCTCCCCTAAACCTAAATGATTCAACCTCCCCAACATCAGTGTTTGCAAAGCCAGGGTTTGAACTAATTCTTATTTAGCTTCAAATCCCATACACATTAAGGTGATCAATGTTTCATCATAGCATAGGGGTTGGCAAAGATTCCTTCCTCTGGCTAAGCAAGTGGTTTGTAGGGGGATCTGTTCCAGACAAACAGCCATGTAAGCTTTCCAGGAGCCTGAGTCAATTGAGTAAATGTGGCATCACTTGCTCAGACTGTTTGTATCGAGTCCAAGGTGGTCATCTGGAGGGAGGAATCTTGTTTACAGCTGAAATTATCATCTGGTTGGCCCATTGAATGAATCATCCATCAGAAAGGACTAGGCAGCAAGGTACAAAGCCAGAGGCAGAGACTAGGTATCACTGAGTATAAAAAAGATGGGCATTGAGCAAAGCAAATATAGGTAATATTTGGCCAATAGGTAACTATAGTAACAAGACTTATATTGGAAAGAGAGGTCCCAAACTGGCTTATAGAATAAGTTTTGCCTTTTTATTACTGTTGTTATTTCACCTAACTTGACTCTTTGACCTCAACCCAAGGAGATGAGAAATAACTTTCTTCCAATTCTGCAGACTCTGGGCTGAGAATCCTTATTGTGGTTCAACATTTTTTTTTTTTTTTTGCTTAAGTATATCCATCAAACCCCAAATCTGACTTCACTGCTCTCCAGATCCATGGAGAAGGACAGTGCTTCTGCATAAGCAAGCAGAAATTTTATGTTTTAACAGATGTTTACCAACTCTTAGAAACAACATCTGAATTTAGAATTCTGGTTCCCTCTATATTAAAACCTTCCGTGACTATACATTTGCAACATTATTTTTGTTTGTTTGTTTCATATCCTGTGTTTTTCCTACTTCACCTGTAAATGAATAAAAGCAAACTATATGAAATGTAATATGTAGTTAAGAGTGGAACAAAAGAGTAAGGAGTACAAGGACGGGATTATTGAATGAAGTCAGAGCTATGGATGTGCTGCAAATTTCCTTTTTATCAGCTTATGTGGAAATAAAAACCTGGTCAGGTACACAATTTGGAGAGTCTGCACAACAATACCAATTATTAAGCAGAACCGTTTCTGGTACTAAGACCAGATAGTGGTTTCTCTCAGGACTTTGTGTTATAATGAAAAAAAAAAAAAATCATTGATTACATTCTACAATAGACCTAATGTCAAATATCACAGGGCTATTTCTTCTAATTACCATCCATATTGTCTGAAAGTTTCACCCAATTAATTGAAAACAGTTAATGTTGTGGGTGAATATGTTTTACTCCAAGATGCCCAATTATTTTGCTCTCTGTTAAAATGTGTCCCACTCTTCAATATCTACCTTAAAAATTAGCTTTCCCTGATTATTGTCCCATCAGATTTCCATACATGTATCCCATTTTGGTTCTCTATTCCTCTTCTGTGACATTTAAGTTGTGTCTAGGCATCTATACTTAAGTTCAGGGAATTTGTCTTCTTCCTATGTATATAGCTTGGCATGGTGCCTTGGAGAAAGATAGAGCTAAACACCTAATTACCACGTAACAGAAAATTCTCAGACTGCACTAGCGTGGGATGCACTCAGGAAAAACACTTCACAACGATAACTTATCTTTTCACTTGAAAATAAAATTCATCCTCTAAAGTGAGTCTACAGAGTATTCTTCCTCCTTTCCCAAAGATGGGTTCACTTTGAATTCTGTAGTCACCACCTGGAAGACAGATTCATTTACTTAAAATTCCTTGTCTGGAGCTGCTTATAAACATTTGGCTGATTTTTGTGTCACATTTGTCCCTATCTACCTTTACTTTATGAAATCTTGATGCTGAAATGAGTAGGGGAAACAACTTTCTAGGCTCGAATTAACTGTGATCTCAGATATACGGGGGAATCCTAGTGATGAAGCATTTAATTTGACTCTAATTTTATTATGGTCTCCAAACTTAAGAGTTTGGGATTGTTCTAAAAGGGTTGGGCCAGAAGACAATCTGAGTATAAGGGAATACATCAGTGAATAGAATTTGATCCATTGTATTGGGAATTCAGGTCTGATCATTGTCCCCAAGGAGTTAAGAGGTCTGACTTTTGGGGTCAATTCAATCTGTCAATCTGATGTTTCAATCCAATTGCCCTTCCCAATATGAACAGTTACTCTTTCCTTTCCCCTTCTCCTTTCTGCCCTCTCTCCTCACCGCAACCCTACCTCCTATAAGTCTAGCCCATCCATTCTCCAGGCATTCTCTGACTTCTTTAGACTTGCATGGTTAATCAAAGTTGGTCCTATTTTTGGAATCTTTTCTTCACTAAATAAATGGATTTGTAAGAAAATAAATGGTTGCATTTCATTTGAGAGAGGAGGGTTGCTCATAATCAAATGGTCATGGATTAAGAGTCCTGGAGGCAAATAAAGTTTCATATTGGCCAATGAACCTGAGATCAAACAGAGGGATCTCAGGTTTCTTAATTATCCTCCAATTCTTTTTTCTTTCTTTTTTTTTTTTTTTTTTTACCAGGAGGTCCCGGGGATCAAATCCAGGTCCCTCCTTATGGGAGACAAACGCCCAACCATTTGAGCCACATCTGCCCCACTATCTTCCAATTCTTAAGCCATTGCTGATGATTGTTTGTATGAATAAATTTAGAAATCCCTGATACAATCTACGACATTTTGTGAACCAGAAATTCAGGTTTTAGTCCTAACTCAACTACTACTATTTTACTTGAAAAAACTGAGGGGTGTCTACATGTTGCTTAATTTCTACATCAGTAAAATGTGAGAAATAGTCCATTATTATCTTTCAGAAACAAAAAAATGTTGCTGATGATGGGTGTGAACATACTTTGAACATGATAAAAAATCTGTAAATATATGATGATCTTATACCTTCATTAGTCAAGAACTTTGCAGAAATATGGTACCAAGTAAAGTCAGATAAAGGGTAGCAAAGAGTTCTTTAAAGAAGTACATGATAGCTAGTATCAATATTTGATAATCAAAGTTTAGGCATAAATAGACTTACTGAATCTCCATTGGAAGTTTCATAACATCTTTGTCAAATATATTACTAAAAGAATGTATTGAATACATTCTTCAGCTAAACATCTAAAAAGTATTTTCAAATATTGTTTTTTGTACCATTTTATAATATGTAGATCAGGAAAGATAAAAAATTAACACTTTGAGATGGTAGCATTATGGATAGCTTTGGAACATTTGTAAATATATTAGCAGTCAACAAATATTACTTAAAAATTTTCCTCACAGTGGGGAATGCTGGCATCTTAAGCTAAACACAGACAATGCTACTTACGTAAAATTTTTATTTTGGCATCATTCTGAAATGAAAATTTCATTTTAATCCCTCAATTACCATGATTAATACTTCACTTTTAATTGATCATCATCATAAATCATCATCAAATAATCAAATTGAGCTCTCCTTGTGAAAGGCTCTACACAAAATATAATAATGAATATGAACCCTGTCATTCTTCTATTTTACCAAATAATTGCAAGCAAGGCATCTATCTGTAGATTTGCTCTCCAGCTGTATTTATCGCTAAGGTGAGTAATTCTTCCCAGATTCCATCCTGAAAATGCTGTGATGAGGAAATGATTTCAGAGAAGGCAGGCCAGCTGGCAGCCTCCAAAGACAGTTATCTAGAAATGAGACAATTTCTCCCATCTCTATCCCACAGGTACCTAGCCATGTGGATGTAATGAATTCTCCCCGTAAATACACAATGGACCTTCTGTAGAGAAAAGTTAAAGAGAAGCATCTGTGGCAAAAGGAATCCCCAATATTTCTTCCTGAGTTTCTGCCTCCCTTTACATTTCTCTCATTCTTACCCTCTTTGCCACTGGTGGAAAAGATATTTTGAAATTACAAAAGCAATATAACAACAGATTAAATACCTGGGAATAACAAGGAACATCATTTCATTCAAAAAGAAAGAAGTATCTTTACTCCCTACATAGCCCAATGATAAGGCACCCTGCCTCTCTCCTAGCAGCTGCCATCGCAAAGAAACCCTCCCATCTCCATGGTGTTCTGTTCTTGAAAAAAACCTTCTCCACCATTATGACTGATACAGAAGAAAGAACATTAAACAGGTACATATGCATAATTATTTCTAAAGCATATGTGGGTGGTCCATTTAAAAAACAATAAGGAATAAAATGAAGCTCTGTTTCAAAAGGGCCACCCTGCATATAAATATGAATATATATATATAGTTGTGTATATAATTAGATGTAATTTAAATAATATGGAACCTACAGAAAAGATGATATGTTTTTAAAGGGCTTTCAAGTTTTTTTTCTAAAATGAATTCAATTTCATAGGAAATAGACTTTGTGAAATACATATCACAAAGGATACATATTCTCCAACCCGAATATTATCCATTTAGCCAATTATTGTTTCCATATATACAAATTTACACATATTCATTCATAAATATTTTACTGAAGAATTATTCCAGAAAGAGCATTTCATTAGTATTTTTTAATGTTAAGCTATACAGGAACCTAATATTTTTTAAAAAGGGAAAACAAATTTTAGATATATTAAATATAAAGGGTTTCATTCTTTTCCTATATAGTAAAATGTCACCAGACTTTCATATCTACCCCACACTCTAGCTGAAGGTTTTGTTGTTGTTTTGTTTGACTGCTTCGGTATGAGTCGGGGTGGGGATTCTTTTGGAACCCCAACCAAAGATATTCTCAGACTCACACCACATCCTCCACATCTATACTCCTTTTTGGCACATACTTTTGGTACTTCATACCATTTCCTATCTCTCATTTTGTTTTCTACCTACTGAAAAATGCTTCTCTTATCACAGTGTTAAAAAAAGACACAATAGTGAATATTACTGTGTGATTAAACCATGTAAAATAAAGGGGAAAGGGTATGCTTTGTGAGTAATTTAAATCCTCCTTCTGCTGTTCTGTAAGTGATTTATTTCAGGTAAATTACTTACTTGAGCCTTGCTTTTTCATCTGTTAAAGGAGGATGGATCTTTCCACTAATTCACATTTCATTGATTTACTCCTATTTGAGAAATCCAGGTTGAATTACTAGTTTTCTACTAACAATATAGGATAAATTACTAGTAGATTTTAAAAATTTTCTCCAAGCTGTTTTTTGCTTGTTATTTTTTTTTTAAATTTGCATTCATATGGTACCTGACATTTTCAGGTATATTATCTGCCTTCCAACTCCATTAAATGTAGTGAATTTTATAGGGAATACATCTGGAGTCCTCCACTAGCCAATTCTCATTATCTTTTGTTTATTTTCCTCCTGATTTGGGAGGAGAATAGAGAAAGAAAGTTAAACACTTTATAGCAATTACTTGTAGTAGTTAATAATAACAGATTTTACAATCTTTCATGAAAATTGGACATTGTCTTCCTCATTAAGTTAAGCATCAAGAGTGACTAACTGAAGTTTATCACAGAAATCAATGTCTTTTATAAGGGAGTAAGGGGAATACAAAATTTCTTGAGTTTTTCTCAAAATTCAATTTGACCATTTGGTGTCTCCTCATCTCTCCTCTCTTTCTAAGGGCAACAGTCATCCTTTTTGGAAGCTTAACTTAAGAGAAGTTTTAATGATGTAAATGGCCCTTGAAAATTAAGACAGAGTTTTAGGTTGCTATTTAATTTCCCCAAAAGGTTTTTTATGTCTCACATTGTAGCTACTCTTGGTGAGTTCAGTGATATGTATAAAAGACATTAAATGAGTAGATATATATAGTGTGTGTGTGTGTGTGATAATTACATATCAACACTGCCATTATTTTAAGGAATAATAATTCAGAGAAAACGCAAATAGATTTTTGATTGGTTACTGAATAAGGAATTAATTTTAGAAGAAATTGTTATTCACATTCATTCTTTCAGTGATATTAAGAAAGAACAGGTTTACAGTAGGAGAAAAAAAAGGTACATTTGTACAATATTTGTTCTTCTTAATTAATGCCACTATAATTAGACAAGACAATTTTAAAATCTTCAACTTCTATGCAATATGTTAACAAATTATAAATATGTATGTACTGTTCAGGGATCAAAAATAAAGAGAATGCTTGCTCATTTGTTCACATACAGAGAAAAAAAACATATATACATATATATAACAAATATATATCATAATCCTCCCCACTGAACAGTAATTCATTTTTCTTGTCTTGGTCAAACTTCATCACTCTTAGGTTTTTCAATCACAAAAGTTGTAGAGGCAGAAAATAATCAACAGTTTTACTCCAGAGTGTGTGCAAATGTTTTCATACAGCTCTGTTATTAACAATAATGACCTCAGCACAATGCATTTCCAGGGGAACTAATGACTGGGGTTAATGACCCAAGGCAAAGCCAGCCAGTCATGAATCCCCAAGAAATGCCCTGTGCTTTGATCATTTTTGCTTCATTACAACATAAAAATAATCAGCAATAACAGTTGGAAACATGGGAACAGATGAACGTTGAAAATTAACTCTTTCATGCTTGAGGTTGCTGAAGATTTCATTGCTTCCAGTGTATTTAGTATAAACAATTCTGAAACCAGAGGAATTGATACAAATGACACTGAAACATAATGTGATCCTGAGTAGCCAATATCCCAATTGAAATCAGAGACATGGCTGACTAAGCAAAGAAAGCAAAATGAGCCTGCACAAATAAAGCACTAAACAAGTCAACCTGAAGTAAGAATTTTTAAAGAGGTATTTATTGACATACTCAGAAAAATGAAAAAGTTAACTCTACAACAATGCCTGTATCCAGATAAATTCCAGGAAAATATTAGGAGGGAAGAAAAAAGAGGATCTAATCTGAGAAAAAAATCTTGAAATAAATTCCATTTGTACTTAATTTTATTAAATTTTTAGATCAAAAGACAATTATAATAGTATTTTTACCTGGTATTTCAGTTTTCAAATTATTTCAAATTATTATGGTATTTGACCATAATATAAACCTTTTCCAGAGTAATAAATATGCTGTTGAATTACAGGATGCCCAGTTAAATTCTTAAAACTGAATTTGTTTATTTAATAAAAATTGGATATGAAAATATATTTTCTTGTCTTATGGCTTCTGTACCACAACTCTGCTTGAACTATTACTCACTAGCAAAACTTTTATCAAGAAGTCCAACAGCTTTTTCCCATATTTTCCCCTACATTCAAGATCAGGATTTGACACAATTAAACTCAATTTTTAAAAAATTCTCTTCCCTGTTTTCTTTTTTTTTTTCTTTTCTTTTTAAGGAGGTACTGGGAATTGGACTCAAGACCTCATAAAAGGGAAGCAGGCGCTCAACCATTAAGCTACATCCACTCCCCAATGAGAGTTCGTTTCTTCATTTGTTTTGTCTATTTGTTTTTAGGAGATAATGGGGATTGAACCTGGGACTCATACTTGGGAAGCAGCTGCTTAACCACTTGAGCTACATCTTCTCCCTTCCTTGAGTTTTTGTGGCAAAGTTTTCTCATTTCTCTCTGATGACTTAACATTGAATCTTTGCCCCTCATCCTTTGACCCCTTTTTCTCTCCTATTCAGTGTTCATCAAGACTGTGTTTGTCATTAATTTCTTCCCTATCAGTACCCTACAATTCTGCAATAAGTTATCTGAACTAAGTTTATTTCTCTATATATACCAAGTTTCTTCATTAGTTCAATCTTTTCCCACATTAGTACTGTCCAGCTATCTACTGGACAAGTAGACATATATATGCTGTTGAGTATCTTGAAATAATATATTTAAACCTAACTCATCACCTTCTTTTTCTGCCTCAATTTAATCTTCCCTTTGTTCAGAATATCTACCTTTAGATATTAGGTTTTCCAGTCATTAAATGAGTTCTATTGCCCTCTATATCCAATTAATTGTCAGGTCCAGAAGATTTAATTTCCATAACAATTCTAACATCCATTTGCCACTTTTAATTCCATACCCAAATCCTAATTAATCTTTGATCTGAGTTATTTCAATAGATGTTTTCTGATCTTCATATTTCTCAGTCTACCACAAATATTATAATCTTATTAACATCTTTTCTCATTCTGCCTTCAATTGGATATAAAATGTGGTGGATATATATGCATGGATGTTAACAAGTCAGACATGGGTCTGTGTCTTAGCTGTAATAGTTACCAGCTACATGACATTAAGGAACTTATTCAACGCCATTATATTCTCAATATTGACATCTATAATATCATCTACATTATAAGTTATTCTAAAATTCACAATTATTAGTAATTAACTCCTCTGAATTCAAATAGAATATTTGCTTATACTTTCATTAGGTCTGTCAATGTATTGAATAATAAAAATGATTTGAATAAAATTAATGATTCATATTATTTGTGTACCTGTTCTTTTCTGGTCTTATTACATACATACACATAAACCTACAAGCTGCCTACAGACAGAGATGTTTTTACTTAATTTTAAAAAGTCTACAGTATCAGTTTTGGTATCCATTTGAGAGGTAAATGTGAGAAAGAGCAATTCTCGCACCTTTAAATAACAACATAAATATGTAAAACTGAAAATTCAGAACTTTCCCAAAACCATCACAAACATGAGATTACAGAGCATCTGACTAATCTGAAAAAACAAGAAGCAAATGTACTGCCAAGGGGAGAAAGACTCAGTAGAGTCAGCTTCAGATATGACATGGATGTTGCATATATCAAACAAGGAATTTAAGATAACCATGATGCTGGTCATCTTTAAAGGCTCCAGTAGAAAAGGTAGACAGCATGCATGTTCAAATGGGGACTTTTAGTAGAGAGTATAATGTATCTAGGTATATTATGTTTACAGGAAACACACTTTTTACATAAAGAATATAAAAATATAGATTAAAAATACCATGCAAACACAAATCAAAATAAATTTGAATTATTATATTAATATCAGACAAAATAGACTTTAGAAAAAGAAAACTAAAGAGGAATATTACATAATGATAAAGTGGTAAGTTTTCCAAAAAAGCAGGACAATTCCAAATATGTATGTACTTTAAAATGGAGTTTCAAAATACATAAAACAAAACCTGGTAAAACTGAAAGAGGAAGATGATAAATTCATTAGTTATAGCTGAAAACTTCAACACTCCTCTCAATGATTAATAGAATAGAATAAGTAGACAGAAGGAAGAGACCAGCAGACACTGCCATGAGCCTTGCTATATGCCAGGATTGCTGGCAGTCAGTCTTCTGGGAGAAAGCATCTCCTGATGATACCTTGATTTGGACATTTCCAAAGCCCCAAAACTGTAAGCTTGCAAGCAAATAAATCCCCAATGTAAAAGCCAACCCATTTCTGGTATATTGAATTTTGGCAGCCTAGCAAACTAGAACACGCCTACTGTTGCTGCAACACATTATCACAAACCTAACGGCTTAAAACAACACAAGGTTATTATCTTATAGTTCTGTACAGCAGAAGTTTGACAGGGATCTCACTAAGGTAAAGGCAAGGTGTCAGCAAGGTACATACTTTCTGGAAGTTCTAAGGGACCATCTGTTTCCTTGCTTTTCCCTTCTTCTATAGGCTGCCACCCTTCCTTGGTTTATGGTCCCTTCATCCATCATCAAAGCCAGCAGCATAGCCTCTACAAATCATTCTCTGGTTCTGATCCTCTGTTTCTGTCATCACATCTCCTTCTGCTTCAACCATCCTGCCTCCTTTTTGTAAGAAAACTGTGATTACATTGGGTCTACCCAGATAATCAGGATAATCTCCCCACCTCAAGATTCTTAGCAATCATATTTGCAAAGTCCCCTTTTGCCATATAAGGAACATATTCACAGGACATGGACTTTTTGGAGGAACATTACTCAGCCTACCACAGCCAGCATTCTAGCCCCCTTGGGCACACCAAGGGAAAAACTCCACCCATTGTGCCTTGCTTGATTGCACTCAATTTATGCCCAGTTACTGCCAGATAATGGATTTCAAATTATCTTCTGCAACAGGGCAGCCTAATACAGAGTTGTGCTTGCCAGATCACCCAATTATGTATGAGAAAGGCCTAAGGACATAAAAGACTTGAGTCTTCTCTGGAGAATTGCCTGTTAGAATGCAATCTCCAGATACCTTATGTATGCCTTGCCAATACGCAGCTGAGGTTTTGCTTGGTTGAAATATCCCTGAGTCAATAGATACTGTAGGCAAGGACAAAAACAACAATAAAAGCAAAACACAATTTTTACCTTTTCCAAAATTAAAAAGAAGTTGTAACTTCTCAGTCTCTCCCTCATTGGGTATTCCACAAATATCAGAAAAAAATGAGACATAGACAAGCCGAGAGGGAATAAAACTAAGAAGAAATTTTGTAATGAAAGATGTAAAGGTAGGTGAGAGCAATTAGTCCCTGAAAGACATCTAGCTCTATTACTTTTAAACATATTAAATGTGATTATTATCTTAGAGTGGCTTTATCCATTTTATCATTTTCCAGTGTGAAGTAACATTTAGTCCTATTTTCTAAGAACATTACTAAAACTTTCTATTCTCCCCCAGCTCCATTTCAGGTTAGTGCCACCGGAAAAGTCTGTCATCATGTGGTTTAAAAAAAAATGATACCTTCCCTCAATAATATCAGTAAAAAGTGTAGAAGTATCCCAATAAGGCAAAAAACTCACTTTGACTCTCCTAAACACAAAGAACTAACAGATTATGGCAGGGCTTTTTTGGTTTGGTTGTTTCTTTGTTATTTTTACTGTTAGCTGTACTCACACTCTAACAAAAATAAAACAGATCAATTGCTATAGCTCTTAATAAAATCTTCTTTGCTTTAATAAAAAGATATTCTTTATATATGACTGCCTTTTTTCTTTATAAACTTATTCTTACTTCCCTTAGAAGTATGTAGCTGTCCTCAAAATTATCAGTATTATCATCTGCAATTATTTACTTCTGCTCACATTCCACACACACACACACAAAAAAAAAAATACATAAAATATATTTTAGGTGTAAAATCAATTAACAAAGAATAGCTGAATTTGTTGCAATAAGGCAACAAATAATTTTTAAGCAAATATGCGCCTAACACTTGGGAAAAAAAATACAGGTAGTAGTTCATGCTCACTTAAGTCTTAGTGTCTAATTGGGGAGACACGTTTAATACATGTGAAGCACTAAGAAAGTAAATGTGTGTATAATCTTTGTAATTGACCAAGAGCTGCATCAAGTTTCCATGTGAAGGAACATCACTTAGGATAACATTTGTAACTTCTCTCTGATGCCGTGAGGGGAGAAGAGATTCCTTTGGTCAGTGAATCTTCCTGATGGCAGAGGGCATAAAGTCTGCCCAATTCTCTACCAGGCTGCAAGGTGAGTGTCCAAATTTGAGCTGAAATAATGTCAAATTCATGGCAGCCTTAGGTCTAAATCACAACTTCCAATTAAGCATTTTCATACAATAAAGATGGTATTTCAAGCTCCATTTGTCTTATTTGATTCCAAACTTGAGGGAGGAGAAGCACTAATTTTTGTAACCCAAAAATGCCGCTTTTGCCTATAAATGCAAAGAGAAATAAGAGACGCTTGAGAGCCCTGTGAAGCCCTATGAGAAGGCACCCTGACAGACTTGAACTGGGCTTTGAAGGAAGAGCAGAACACAGTTAAGCAAAAGGTAAGTAAAAAGGAATTCAAAGTATGAAAATGACATGAGGGAAGAAAATAGCTACAGAGGTAGAAATGAAAGTGATATGTCTGAGTCAGTGAGGAAACTAACCTGGCTCTGGTGGATAACTCTGGGATATTTAGAAGATTTCATCTTATAAATATGAAAGCCTTGAAAGCTAGAACAAGCAAGTTGAACTCAATATGATGGACAATAGAAATGTATTTCATGTTTTGGAGAAGCAGTATGAAATAGTTTTTAAAAGATGATTCTGGCAGTGATGTCATGGAGTTGGGGAGGGGTGAAGTGGGACATGGGCAAATTGACTAAAGATCAAAAATTCCAACCAGAATATATAGAGAGTCCTGTACAATCAGAGTAAAAGGGAAAGAAAGAGTGAGCTGATGATACAAAATTGCCCATTTTTCTTGGGAAAATTTTCTCTGTGAATATATCACCTTTAGAAGAGCAGAAAAGATTAGGCAAATGGACTTTGTCTTTGGAAAGTGTTTTTAATTATTTAGAAAGTTGATTAGGATGCAGTTGTGTGGATTTGAAGCTTTGATTGCCAAGCATTAATTTAGAGAAAATAGAATTTTAAAATTTAAATGGGTTTTTGAGATACTTTAGATCTCACTTCATAGATAAGGAAATTGAATGGTAAAGTGAATTTGTTATACAATTTGTGTGCAGCTTGAACTAGACTGGACATAACTTACATGTCAGTTCTCTGTCCACTAAGCTTCTGTGCCACGAGCTTACTACTTCCAACCATGTTTTATAGGATGGATACCCTGAATAAAAAATCTGATTGTAGCTGCATAACCTGAATAGATTACCCCTTAGGATATCTTAAGATATCAGCATACTCAGAAGCAATGTCAGTGACATTTTGTGATTCACAATGCCCAGATAAGAGAGGGAATTTTATCTCCTACATAATAGTCCTTGCTGCTTTTACCACTTCATATTTGTTCCTTTTTTTTTTAATCCAGAAAGGAATTTTATCAAGGGCAACAAGGCAAAGAGCTAAGGTCATCATCTACGGCTTTCGAGAAGTCTCATGGAATGATGCACAGGCCCTGGTTTAGCTAATGCGATTTATATCAACAACAGCAATGGAAATACCCCATACATAGCTGGGACTGAAAGATGTAAACATATTTGTACAATGTTTCTAGACCCCCACACAGTAGTACACTCAACTGCCAACATCGTCCAGAAATCTGCAGCTCCTTTTAGTCACTCCACAAAGAGCTGCTGTGTCTTCGGTTTCGGTGAACAAACAATTTGCTATGTGAACAGCTGAAGCAAGCTGTGTCAACAAGACAGGATTTGAATTATGACATGCTGCTGTGTCTATGAAAGCAGAAGAAGGGAGTACATGATTACGGCCTAGAGCATGTGGTTAGGAAGGGAGTAATGGTAGCTCTCCAGCATCAGTTAGTTGTTGATGGAAAACATCTGCTTCCTTGCCTGTCCCCTTGAAAGATTCTCTTGGGAAATAGGCCACTGATGGTAGCACTTTGAACCAGGTCAGTTCTCTCATCAGACTTCTGAAGCAATATTTGAATCTGTTGAGAAATCATTTTGAAAAAAAGAACATGTTTGATGGAATAAAAGGGAATGTGATAAAGAAATGTGAAAGCTTACTACATTCTCAGGCTTAAAATATCATCTGTGCTTTAGCTCCTAATTTTCACACTTCACAGCTGCTAATGGATCTCAGCGGAACTAAAGTAAAACTGTTGACAGGAAGAGATGTCTTTTTGTCATCTCTGTCATGTTTCTTTCCTTATTCTCTTATAGAAAGCTCATATTTGCCTCAAAGTCCCTTGATATCAGCTAAGTTGCTTTTCCTCTCTTTTTCTAACTTGAGACCCTCTTCTTCTTTTTTAAAAACTGTCTTCAGCAGCTGACAGAATGGTGTAGATAATAAAGGGTGATGGATGTAAACAGCTCCCCATGGCTGGATTGCTGTGAAAGTCATTGGAAACCAAACACAGTAGGGGAGCTGGTGATGTGCCCAGCACTGGGAGCATAAGGCAAGTGTTCCAGGTGTGGGGAGACCCCACAGCCCCTCACATCTGGGATGTCTCCAAAGAAAACAAACATACACACAGGCCTCTTAAGATTCAAGAAAATTCAAGCTGATTCACTAATAACATGAGAGATAAAGCAGTTAACAGGCAATAGAAAAAGAGTTCACTCTCTTTTACACCTCTGATGGCATTGCAAAATGATATCAACCTTTCTAAGAAAAAGATGGACTCCTGGGTTTTCTCAGCTCACTACAGTACCTGAAAAAGCTTTAAATTCTTTCTTCATCCATTTAATTTCCTTTCATGAGTCTGGAATTAGTGATTCATATGTACTGACAAATCCAGTTGTCTTTGAAGGATTTTGAACTCATAATTCCATGGCAAAATTATTTCTATTCTATTTGTTTAGGGAAAAAACATGAATATGCTTCTCCCTTCAGGAATATTTTTCTAACTGATGTATTTATGGTAATAAATACTACCTCTGTGATGCACTTTTTTTTCTTACATGATTTTCTACACTCGATCTTATCCAAAAGTTGAGAAACAATTAGATGATTTTCTAATCCTGTGAATTACTCTCAATTTTTTTCCACCCTAAGGTGCACAAAATATTATTGGAAGTTTTTATATAACTTTTAAATTTATCTTTCCATTTAAAATTTTTCACAACTCTGTGATACAATGCTCTTTTTAAAAAGAACTTATAACTGAAATACCAGTAATTTATTTATCTTATCCCAAACCATACTATCATATTTTCATTATGTTATAGTTTCTCAAATCATTGTATAATCTACTTATTATTTTGTTATTTATCAAATGAGATAAAAATTTTCCAGTACATCTTGACAGTTTCTCATTATCAGTCATTTGATCTTGCAATTTCTTTAGCTACTAATACAAACCTAAATTTCAATTATGTAGAACTTCTCAGGTCATAATGACAATTTGGGGCAGGGAAGAACAGGCTGGAAAAGTATTCATTACCATCAAAAAATAACAGAAGATAAAGGATCCTGTTCAGAATGTAGACTTAAAGTTTGGCAGAATATATGTTCAGCCAATTTGAAATCTTCATTTAAAACAAGTATTCCACAAGTATTTAGAATCCTCCAGGTTCGATGGAAGGCTTGTGAGTCTTGAAGTCAAGCAGAGCTATTTTTAATTAGCTATATGCCCTGAGAGATTTAACTATTTTGAACCTTAGTTCTCATTTCTTAAATGGATTTAATCATAGCAACTGAAAAATGTGGTTGTGAGAATTGAATGAGTTTAGGATAACATCTGGCACCCAGCAAACACTCTTAATATATAGTATTTCAGGTCCTGCAAATGTGCAATTGAAAAATGTCTACTGCCCTTCTACCAATAAATATATTTATTTAATAAAGCACCTTACAGCAGGAATTTTGTAATCCAGCTGGAGAAAACCAACCTAATTCAACAATATTTGTGACCAAGTACCATTGATGGTACAGAGTAAATGCTACCAAACAAAGGGAAGAGGGGAAGAGTATAATAATGGAAAAATAGTTCTTTGGTAAATTGAGACATGAGTTTGGTCATGAATAATACATAGGAATAATAATGGTGGAGCCAAAATGTAGGATTAACAATGGTAGTCCTACAACAAGGTAATCTCCCTTAAAGAAGGTGTGCTGACAGGGATCATCACACTGTGTCACAGACATGCAATCTATGTGATAAAAGGGGTGCCAGGAAATGGAATCCCATAAATAAGATTAATACATAAGTTTTGTTCAGGTTATAGAGAATTTTGAAAAATTTGAAGAAGAACTTCGAAATCACATGTTGAATTGATGGGAGCAATTTCGATTCACTGAGCAGCAAGTCACCTAGTTATCGTTTAATCTGGTATAGTTCACAAAAAAGAGTTTGAGAACATTAGCAAATCAAGTGAGGCAGCATTTTCCTAGAAGAGACTTTAAATTTTAGCTTCCTTTGCCAAGGGATTTTTGGACATGAGACATGGGGAACCATAGTGAAGAAACTCCTTGGACTTGTGCAATAGCAATTATAAACAGAAATAATTATTGCACTAGAAGTATAGTTGCTGGACTCTATGAGGCACAGAGAAAAAGGCTTTAATTTATGCACTGAGTTTCTGGAAATTCCAGACAGAGAGTTACATGTGAGATGGAGAAAATACAGCTCCAAGAAGAGGGTAAAGTGGAATAGATATAGTAAACAAGATAATGAAATAAGGACATATAAAAGAGCTAGGACCCAGATACTACTAATGAAGGACTATCAATGTGGGAAAATATGTTGTCAACAACTGAATTATTGCTCTTTATGGCCATATATAATTTATAATTTGCTTAATTTCTATTGTTCCTTTTCTGTATTTAAATAAGAGGCATATGTGTATGTGTGTGTATATGTATCTATCTATAACTATATCTGTATCTATCTATATCCAGCTCTCTATCATCTAAATATACATAAAGAGAATTAACCATTAGCAAAGAGAATATAATGTATTTAAAATCTTGAAATGATTTCTTCTTTCTTATAATTCCTTCATTTAAAGCAATACTTCATTTATTCTTTGGAAGAGATAGTTGAAGTAGGTGGGCCTAATTGATATGGTTAGTCATAACCCCTTTTGAAAAGAAGAGCAAGGTGGAATAGAACTGTGAGAAGGAAATGGAGTAGGAAAAATGATCAATGAAGAAGATATTTGAGGACACAATATAAGATAAAATGAAAACCAAGGTAATGCAGGGCCACAAAAGTCATGATCAAAGAGAAGGTTTTGAAATAGGGAGTAAGAGTATCACATTCCTTGGCAGTTCAAAGTGGAAGAAATCTGAGGAAAAAAAAACTTTGATTTTGATGGTAAGGTCACAGATGGCCTTTCTGGGCTTTTTGATAGCAGTTATAATTGTTAGGAGGCTTAAATAGGTACTAGGTAACTAAGAATTTAACAATTGTTGAAGAAATACAAGTGGTGAGTGTAAAATTGTCTTCTAATTCATTAGATATAGGATAATATTGTGTGGAGTACTATGGAAAAATATCTTTGAGAAGAGAGGTGCTATTTGTTTTTTGAGAGAGAAGATTGGAAAAACCCTATAGAAAGAGTGAAAAGAACTAATGTAAAAGGTACTGAAAACACAGTGGAGTTGGAGGTACTTGATCAAATGTGCTCTTTTTTTTGGAAGACAGGAGGAAAAGGGACCAACCATTGAAGAATTAATGCTGGAAAACAGGAGCATAACTATTTTCTTCCCAAATAAAGGGTTTGTGATGAGGTGTTGGTATTAAAAGATATTTTAAAATATAGCTACAGTGCAGGACAGAGTAGAAATAGAACAAAAGATAAATAAAGGATATGGTGAGCCATAGCTATGGGTCTCTGAGCTTACCAGTGACAGTCATGTGTAATCAGTCCTGTGCATGGACTTCTTATATCAACTTTCAACAAGATGGAAGAGGGAACAGAAGAGACCACAGGTAGTTGTGACTAAGCATTCAGGAATGCAGTACAAGCCAAGGAGATGAGTGATTCTAGGGTGCTGCAGAGGGGACTTTGAGATGACAGATCACTATGGGCAGCTAAATCAGAAAGGTGAGTCAATTCAATTCAGTTCAGAAAACATTTATGGAAGGTCTCCAGTTTCAAGGCCTGGTGCTAGGTCCCAGTAAGTGAAGAAAGAAAAAGACCAGGAAAATGAACAGGTGCTGAAGGATCAGAGGTCACAATGAGAACAAAAAGTCAACAACCCATAGAGCAGATGTGAAAATGGAAAATGGAGAGTATTAAAAAGCTGTCAAGTCACAGTAAAATAATTGAAGTTCCTTCTGTTGGTAGATCTGAGATGGAGCTTTGCCAGTTAGCAATTCTTTAACTGTAAGGCATTGCAGTTGAGAAGGTCAAGGAATAATGTCAGGGTGCCACATAGATAATCAAAGAAGTCAAAGAAGGTAGGAAAGCAGAAAAGAACGTGAGGAAGAAAACTCATAGATGAAATCAATAAGGTAAGCCTTGAGAGAAGTAAAGAATAGCCATAGGATTGGGACATGAAGAGATAAACAAGATGCCATGTACTTAAGAATAGCAAGTTTTGAGTAATAGCAGTTGTGGAATAATATCTAGGACCAGCAACAGGAACAAAGGGACCTGCTGACCTCTCCTCCTATTCCAAAACTCAGAAGGGGAAGGTTGAGATAAATTCTTCTGGATAATACTCAAGGAAGAAATGTTATCTGGGAAATGGCAATTTTCAACAAAGAGAACTCCAGGTACATGAAGAATTTACTTGTAAACAATATAGCCAGTAGATGAACGGAAATAGATTTTTAAAAATAATTTTACCCTGTAATAGAAATTAATATAGATGATTAAAAGAACAATTCAGCTAAACACACATGATTTATTGAATGGAAAAAATATCATCATGAGCTCTGATATGTTAGTACATGGGTCCAAAAAGCACAGTAAAACCCTACCACAGATTAAGTATCAAAATTTAAGAAATACATTTTTTTTTACAGTGACAGGCAGGAACAATTAAGTCCCATGTAGTATTTTGAGCAGAAAATTGGATCCCAAAACATATAGTAAGATGCAATTGTGAAATATGAATCTAGCACTGAGATTTTCAAGTTTTATTGGGCATAATAATTACTGGGTGCCTTATTAAAATGGAAATTTGGGGATTCAGGACTTCTAGAAACAATCTAAAAATTGATATTTTTTTTATAAATATTCCCATCTCAACCTTCTTGGTTCTGAAATTATCTGATGTAGCTTAGGAAATAATATTTTATGTGGTAGAAAATGAAATGATGTTTTACATTTTAGTCACGCCAACATTTTATTATGCACATACTGAAACATTCAGAAATGTTGAAAGAATTTGAGAGTAAATACAGATATAGCCACTACCTAAACTGTATAATTAAACTTTTTGGATACTTGCTTTATTGTATATCTATTTATCTAGTCATCTTATTTCTATATCAACATATCTTACTTTTAAAAATATATTTTCAAGTAAATAACAAGCATTGGTACAATTCACACCTGAATATTTTTGCATCTGCATCATTAATTCAAGTTCCATATTTGTTTTTTCTTAATTTTCTTAATTTTATTTTTAAAGAGGTTTAAGATTACATAAATGTTACATAAAAATATAGGGGATTCCCACATGTCCCACCCCCTCCCCCACCCACACTTTCCCACATAAACAACATCTTTCATTAGTGTGGTACATTTGTTACAATTGATGAACACATTGAAGCATTGCTACTAACCATGGATACAGTTTACATTATAGTTTACACTCTGCCCCACACAAATTTATAGGTTATGACAAAATGTATAATGGCCTGTATCTGTCATTGCAATGTCATGCATGACAATTCCAATGTCCCACAATTGCCCCCATGTTACAATTATTCTTCCCTCTACCTCACCTCAGAAACTCTGGGGGTCACTGTCTTTATATCAGTGGTAAAAGTTCTTCTATTACTAGAATAATAATATCTACTTTAGTCCATTGTTCAAAATCTTGAGGATTTTGGGATGGTGATGCACACTCTTTCTAATTGAGAGGGGGCTTAGATCCCATGGGGCAGATGGATTGAACTATCTTGCTTGCAGTTGCAGACACTCTCTGTTCCTTTGGATGGGCATATTCCATCATCATCTTGTTAGTTGTCCTGGGTGAGTCCAGTGAACTGAAGACTAGGTGTTGCAACACTGCTGAGATTCAGGGCTCAACCAGCACATGAACTGATTAAAGATAACAGATCTTACAATAATGAAAGACACAGTGTATGCAAAATTTTTATTTTATTTAAATTTTTTAATTTTTAAAAATTTTGTATTTCATTAGTTATTTTTTAAATTATTGATATTATTTTATTTTCTTATAAGTTTTATTTGGGGTTTTTTACTTCATTTTTGGAGAGGTTTTGGATATCAGAAGGGTCATAACTGTGGTAAGGGAGGATCACTGATGCAGGGTGTCAGTGATGGGGGATGTGTGGGGAGGTATGCCCCTGGGGAATGCTTCTAAGGCATATGAATATGTTCAAGTTTTAATGGGGAATTGTCTTGGTGGGTGGAGATTCACACAATAACAGAAAGAATATTGAATTCCCATCCTGGGGAGTCCTGCTACATTCTCTAATATAGCAGCAAGAATCCCCCAAGTACATGGACAGTGCCCAGTGAAGGAAGACAGACCATTATGCCAGGTCTTTGCTATTGATGATTCTATTTATGAACCTTTTCTTGTGCAATTGACACTTAGCCTAGTATCATATATTGCCTAAGAGTTACCTCCTGAAAGCCTCCTTGTTGCTCAAATGTGGCCTGTCTCTAAGCCAAACTCAGCAAATAAATGTACTACCTTTCTTCCGGTGTTTGACATGACTCCCTGGGATGAGCCTGCCTGGCACTGAGAGATTATTACCAAGTGCCAACTAGCAATGCATCTGGAAAAGGACTTTGACCAGAAGGGGAAATATTAAATATAAATGAGTTTTTATGGCTAAGAGATTTCAAAGTGAGTCAGGAGGTCTTTCCAGGGGTTATGCTTGTGCACATCTTAGCAGGATCTCATTGACTGCCACAGTAAACATTGCCTCAAACAGCAGGTCTCCTGAGGGGTCTAGAGAAATATAGATACCATAAGTAGGGCAGACAAGCTCAAGAATTCAGCACCTCTCAGTGGACCTTACTTTGAAAGGTATGCTCCCCAGTTTAACAGAGTTAGATTCATTTATAGTTTCTCTACACACAGCTTTTCTGCCCCTTTTACTTAAACCTATAATTAGCACTATACTTGTTAAATATATGTTCCAGAGACTTAAATGTTTGGTCTGTTCAATATTTGTTTTTGATTATTTTTTTTAAGGTAAAATGTGCACACAATGAAATATTTAAATCTTAAATATACCAGATAATAAATTTTGGTAAATGCATATACTTGCACATGGCAATACCCTCTTATGCCAGGGAATATTACTGTCACTCCAGAAAGTAACCTCATTCTCCTTTCAGTCAACTCCCACCCCCCATTACCTCCCACCGAAAGACAGCCATAGATTAGTTAGCTTGTTTATTGGTGTCATACAGTATATACACTTGTTTTAAGACTTCTTTAAATCAGCATAATATTTTGAGATGCATCCTTGTATGTATCAGTAGTTAATTTATTTTCATTGGTGTGTAATGCAGCATTATATGAATATAGCACAGATTATTCTATTGATTATGGACATCCAAGCCACTTCTGGTTTTTGACTTCTGGGACTAACTAACTTTTTTGTGTGCTTAGCTCCTCATTATTGACCAACCATGAACTTCCATATCCCTCAGAATTATTCCACTGAAGTGGAGGTTTCCATTAATCACTGGTCAACCTGCATTTGCAGGCCTCCTTCACTTATCTCTCTATATAGGCCTCTATTTTGACCTTCACAATGTGGCCCTGAAGGGCATGGACCATTTATTCTGCAAGTTGGTGCAGTAAAAGCATGAGGGCTCTGAGCATCTCTTGAAGATGTAAAACCAGTGTAGTGTTAATGCCTTCTACCAGGACTTACAGAAGCCATCCCAAGATGAGTGGGGTAAAACCCTGATGCCATGAAAGCCACCATGGTCCTGGAGAAAAGCCTGAACCAGGCCCTTTTGGATCTGCATACCCTGGGTTCTGCCAACATAGACCTTCATCTCTGTGACTTCCTGGAGAGCATTTTCCTAGATGAGTTGGTGAAACTCATCAAGAAGATGGGCAACCACCTAATCAACTTCCTCAAGCTGGCTGGATCTTCAAAATGCTCACCCTCAAGCATGCACAGCTAGGAGCTCCGAAGCCCAGAGGCCTTTTGGGCTTCATGTCCTCTGACATCAAGGCTTCTCTGCCTGAGCCCCTCCTTCCAGCCAGGAAGCATCCTTTTAAGCAACCAACTTGCAGCCCTCTAACAAGCCATGAACCAAGTATAAGCAAAAAAGCTTTTTGCAGCAGCAATGATAATAAAGTTTCTGAACACTGTCTTTTTTTTTTGCAAGGAGCAAAGCGTTTATTTTTATTTAAAAAGTTTTTCTTCAAAAATAGCTCTCGACACAATGGAGAGATTACTAATGCAGACATTCTACTGTTGCCTAAGTAGATCGTAAGCATAAAACTGGACACTGTCTTGTACAAGTCTTTTTGGGAACATATGCTTTCATTTTTCTTTGGATAATATCTAGTTGTAGAATTTCTGGGTCATAGAGTAGATGCATTTTAGTTTGTAAGAAGTTGTCAGATCTTTTTCAAAGGTGGTTTACAATTTTAAAAATATAATAAATCATGTTTGAGAATTGGAATTGCTCATCAGTCTCATCAAAATTTGATATTTTCATTCTTTTGAATTTCCATTTCTAGGGGCTGTGCAATAGTATCCCATTGTGGTTTTAATTTTCATTTTCCTGATGAGTGATGACTTTGAGCACTTTTTCATGTGTTTACTAGTCATTTATGTACCCCCTTTATGTAATGGCTGTTCACATAATTTTCTCATTTTGTATAAGGTGTTTGATGTTCTATTATTGAATTGTAAGATATCATTATGAATTTTGGATACCAATCCTTTGATAGAT
This sequence comes from Tolypeutes matacus, assembly GCA_026826555.1. Classification (NCBI taxonomy): domain Eukaryota; kingdom Metazoa; phylum Chordata; class Mammalia; order Cingulata; family Chlamyphoridae; genus Tolypeutes; species Tolypeutes matacus. Next base: position 4,599,789 of record JAKSZT010054524.1, read on the forward strand.
AAAGAGTTTAGTGAATATTTTCTCCAGTCTGGCTTGTCTACATCTTTTCTTAAATACATCTCTTAAGGCAAAGGTTTTAAATTTTGTGAAACTTAATTTATAATTTTTCTTTTATGATTATTCCTTTCTGTGCCTTCTATAAGAAACCTTACCCTATCCCTAAGTCGCAAAGATATTATCCTGTTTTATAGATTTAACTTAGTAGTTTTCACGTTTACAATCAAGTCTATGATCCACCTTAAATTAATTCCTGTGTATGGTATGAGTTCAAGTTTGAGATTTTTTTTTCTTAAGGATATCCTTTTGCCATTAGATTGTTTTGGAATCTCTGCCAAAAATTATTTGCATATATAATTGTAAGTCTATTTCTGGACTCCCTATTCTATTCCATTGATCATATCTAACCTTAAGCCAATACTGCATTAACTATGTAGGCTTATAGGAATTCTTCATTTCAGGTAGTGTAAGTTCCCCAAATTTCCTCTGTTTTTAATAGGAATGTTTTGTATATGCTGTGTCCTTTTTATTTCAAAATAAGTTTTGCAATTAGCTTGCAATTTTCTGCCTATCTGTTAGGATCATGACAAGGATTGCATTGAATCTAGTTTTATTTGGGTAGAATTTGACATCTTAACATGATTGAATCTTTTAACCCATGAAAAATTGAATATCTATGAATTTATTTAAGATTGATTAAAATTTTTGTCACCAATATTTTCTAGTGTTCAGTGTAGAGATCTGGCATTTCTTTTGCTAAATTCATTACTACTATTCTGTTTTTGATGTTCCCATAATTGGAATCATTTTTTTAAAAAATATCAGCCAAATTTTGCTGCTGTTATATAAAAATGCAATTGTTTTTATACAGAATTTTTTTTCCTGGACTACTTGCTAAATTCACTTATTAATTCTAATACTTGTTTTGCTGATAATTTAACATGGCCTACATTTTTTAAAATCCTATCATTTGCAAATAGAAAGTTTTACTTTACCCTTTCGGATTATTTACCTTGAATTTCTTTTTCCTCCCTTATTTCACTGATTAGGAATTCTAGAATAATATTGAATAGAATTGATGTCAGAAGATACCTGATTCATTTGATCTTATAGCAAAAGTGGTCAGTCTTTGACCTTTAAACATTATGTTAGCTGTTGATATTCTGAATATTCCTTTCATTAGATTTAAGTTCTCATCATTCTTCTTTACTGAGGCCATTTATGATGAAAGGAAGCTGAATAGTCTAAAAGGCTTTATCTTCATCTAGTGAAGTAATGCTATATTTCTCCTTGATTCTATTAATATAAGCTATATGATTGATTTTTTAAATGTTAAACCAACTTTACATCTGTGATATGATTAACTACTTGGTCACCATATTGGATTAGCATGTATTACTTGATTCGAATTGCTAATATTTTGGAGAAGATCTTTGTGTCAACATTCATGAGGACTATTCACCCATAGTTTTCTTTCCTCTAGTGACTTTGTCAGGTTTTGTTATTAGATAAATGACTGTTTCATAAAATAAATTGGAACTGTTCCTACCTTAATTTCCTGAAAAAGTTTATGTAAGATTTGCATTATGTTGTCCTTAAATGTTTGAAGAATGTACCTGTGTAGCCATATGGAGCTGCAGCTTTCTTGATAATTAACACAATTTCTTTATGTCATACAGAGATATTGAAGTTTTCTACTTAATGTTGTGTAAATGTTGGTATGTTGTATTTTCCAAGAAATTTGTTCATTTGATCTATGATGTTAAATTGATTGCCATAAAGTTTTTCATAATAGTCCTTTATACTTTTATTATCTGTAGGATCTTTAGTGATAACACCTACCTGTTCCTGATATTGATATTTGTATACTTTCATTTCTTTTCTTGATCAGTATAGGTAGAAGTTTATAAGTTTTGCTAATCTTCTCAAAGATGAATTTTTGATTCTGTCATTTTTCCTTTGCTTTCTGTGTTTTATTTCTTTGATTTCGACTGTTATGTTTATTATTTCCCTTCTTCTAATTAACTTGCATTTACTTTACTCCTCTCTCTTACTTTCATAGAATGTAACATTTGATCATTGATTTCATGAATTTCTTCTCTTATAAAAATTTCCCTCTAAACACTGCTTTCACTGCATCTCACAAATTTTGATGCACTGTATTTTGTTACAATTTATCTCAAAATATTTTCTAATTTTCCTTTTGATTTCTTCTTTAACACGTATATTATTTAGAAGTCTGTTCTTTAACTTCCATATATTTGCGGGTTCTCTGGACATATTATTATTTATTGCTCACTTAAATCTATCACAGTCAAAGGAGACAGTGTTATTTCATTCAATATAAATTTATTAAGACCTGTTGTTTTATGATCCAGGATAAAGTGTATCTTAATGAATATTCCAGGTGTGTTTGAAAATGTTTTCTGCAGTTATTTGGTGTAATGGTCTCTAAATGTCAAGTAGATCAAGGTATTTAAAACTGTGTTCAGATATCCATGTTTTTATTAGTGCTTTGTTTAGTGGTTTTATTAGTATAGGAGTATAAAATATTCAACTATAATTTTATATTTGCTTATTTCATCCTTAAATTTTGTCAAATTTTGCTTCATGAATTTTGAAGCTTTTTTAGGCATATATTCATTTATTATTTGTATATCTTCTTGATAAGTTGACACTTTCATTATTATGAATTACATATATATGTCTTTCCTAATACATGGTCTTAATATCTGTCATATTATTATAGTCATGCCAGCATTTTCTTGCTTACAAACATTTTAATGGTATATCCTTTCCATCCATGTATTTTCAACCTGTTTTTCTATTTAAAATACATTTTCTGTTGATACCACAGAGTTGGGTTATGCTTTGTTATCTACTCTTACAATCTTTCTTTTAGTTTTAATGCTTAGTCCATTTTAATTTAATGTAATTACACACACACATAGATTTAAGTCTATCATTTTACTATTTCTTCGTCTCATCTATTTTTTCATTCCAATGTTCTCTATTTTCTACCATTTGGATTGTTTTATAATAATTTAAATTTTATTTTTAGAATTTCTTTGATTTTAGCTAAGTCTGCAATTTTTGTGATTGCTCTAAGAATAACTATATATATCTTTAAGATTTCATGCTTTGTTTAGTATTAAAATTTTACTGTTTCAGGAAACGGATGTGGCTCAAGAGCTTCGTCATCCATCTACCATATGGAGGAACCGGGGTTCGAACCCTGGGACCTCCTGGTAAAAAAAAAAAAATGTACTGCTTCACATAAAATTTAAGAAACTCCCAACAATATAGGCCCATTTACTTTACCCTCTCCATCCTTTCTTCTATAGTTATCCTATGGTTTACATCTATAGAATCCAAACAATATAACACTATATTATTTTTATGAAATATATATTTTAAAGAAATTAAGAGGAACAAATATATTTTATATTACCCTCATATTTACCATTCTTAGTACATTCTATTCCTTCATAAAGTTCTGGCTTTTAATACGGTATCACTTCCATGTAACCTGAAGACTTTCCTACAGCATTTCTTATTGTGCAATTCTACTGCTTATGAATTATCTTAGTTTCTGATTATATGGAAAACTTTATGTCTCATTTTATTCCTTGAAAGTTATTTTCAACAGATAAAAAATTGGGGGCTGGCAGCTTTTTTTTTTTTTTCCTTTAATCTCAGCACTTTATCTTATGCCCTTCATTCTTTCATATGATAAGTCTGCAATATTTGGGGTCATCTGCTTTTAATGTGTCATTTCTTTTTGGCTGCTTTTGAACTTTTCTCTTTATTTTTGGTTTTTAGCTGTTTGACTATGATTTTCCTAAGTTTAGCTTCTTTGTCTTTATCCTACGTAGGACTGGTTGGACATTATGAATCTATAAATTTATGATTTTCACTAACTTTGAGGAAATTTTTCCCATTATTTCTTTTTTTTTTTTTAATAAAAACAACCCCACAGCATTTATTGTGATCTGGTAATAATATAAGGGTAATCAAAAACAATATGAACAATTGTTTTAGAACTATACTTCCAACAAAGGACACCTAAAAAACTGTATTGACTTCTCAACAACTTGTCACTTCATTTCTAGTTGGAAACACTTTGTAGCAGAGTAATATTATCTCCTTTTAGCATGATCCGACCCAGTTGTTTTCTTGACTTTGTTTTAGAATGAATCTCTTCTGCATCATCTAATACCAGGTTCATGTACTCATCAAAACCAATAATACACCCCTCTATCCGCATATTTACTTGCTCATAGAGCCACACCTGAATCCGGGATCTATTTTGCAAATATCTGAAGAGGTTGATGGGCTACACCATCACCTTCTGCACTTTTTGACCCTGGCCACGGTAAGCCATGGTGGTAGTTCACAAAGACCGCACGAAACAGCATGACACCTCAAAAAGCCCCCATTATTTCTTTAAAATTTTTTGTCCCATTCTGCATCTCCTCCCCTTTTATAACTCTAATTACACATCTATTCGACTCACCCAAGCTTTCTTCCAAGTGTAGAAGCCCATCCAATTTTTGCCTACTTTTGCTTATTCTCCAGTATCTTCAAGCAGTGTTTATTTCCAGAATTGTTTGTTGTTTATTATATTTTAAAATTTAAATAAGTGGTAGAATAAAAGTATTCTGTGTCATATTTTTTTGTTGAATATTTAGTATGAGCTGTGAAAACAAAAGCCCCCCTCAAAAAAAGATGAAGTCCATTTAAAAATCTTACTAATTTCCTTTGCATTGTGATTTCAAGTCTTAGGAAGTCTTCTCTAAGGAGACATATCTGAAAAATAGATATAATATATCACCCACTTCAAAGGGCTAGTATGAGGAAAAAAGAGGTAATGGATATAAAACTCATGGAACAATATCTGATATATACATTTTTAATATAAACTACATACTATGATCGCTATTATTATCATTTTTTGAAAAGGAATACTAACCTTGAACTTAACTAAACAAATTTTACAAATATAGTTGTATTTCTTGAAATCATTTTAAAAGCCCTGTTCCCTAACTATACTTGAACACTTCATCGTTTACATCTCAGTGTGAAAAAATTCATCGAATTCCTTTCTAACTTCTACTGTGGTGGATCAGGCAAAAGAGACTTGGATGGGTCTCACATATATCAGAATAGCAAGGATAAGAGCTAGAAGCAAAAACTTAGTTATTTTATTTTTCTTTCACCAAAATGTGTGCTCTTTAATATCATTATTTGACTTCTTAGGATACACATTCTTCATGTAATAACCTCTCTGTCTATACAGATACATAGGTACAATCAACAGTAACATTGCACATCATAAGAAGTGGCTGGAATTGTATGCACAAGTGGGAAAATTTAATCAGAATGGTGATTTGGAGGAAGATTATCAATCTCCATGACAAATTGCAAGCCAAGGACAAAAGACAAAGAATGTGTTTTACACAAAACAAAACTTTGTTTAAGTAATCTGCCAGAAAAACCCACAGTAGACAGAGCCATTAATTTCTTAGTTTAGTAGTTTGAGGTGAACCACTTCAAGGAATGTTCTGTTCAAAACTGAAGCTATTGTAAGCTTTTGTAGGCAGTATAATTAAAGGTATAGTTATTACCTCATGAGAATAACTGAATTTTGGCCATAACAATGAAAATATGATCTTGTGGATTGCTATCACCACATGAAAACACATTTTAAACAATAAGTAATTAGCCCAATGGGTTTAATGGTAAATGGAAAAAGTGATCTGAAACAGATTAGAGAGATTAAAAGGAATTAGCATTAAGTTATCTAATCAGAAAAATAAAATTATTTTCCAATTCAAACAGCCTTGGGTTGTAGTAACTTTTTACCATGTTGTTAGAAATTAAATATTGAAATGAATGTGACCATTCAGCTCATTACATATACAAACAGTGAATAGAAGTGAGAATTCTTTTAAATCATTCTTAACATTAGAGTCAAATATATTTATATGAATTATCATAAAAGGTATAAAAACTTCTCAAAAATTGGATGACTTTTTTATAATTTAAAAATATGCATGTAATATCATCTTTAAATTTTAACGCACGCGTGATTTGTAAGCCCAATGGAAGTTTTGATAATGTATTTTAGAAACACTTCTTTTGATGCATAAATAAATTTTGAGAGGTGTTACTAAATCTGAAATGCAGAATGAATGTCTTTTACTAATTGGAGAAGGACATAAATAATAAGAGATCATCAAAATATTAGCAGTGAGCAGGCTTCCAGTAATTAAGTGAACAATATGATTCAGCAACTTATTTGTGGCTAGAGTTTTTGGACATTAGTTTTATGAGAAAAAGTATTAGTTAATAATACTAGTAAAATACAGTAAATATCAAATAGTGATAAGTGGATCAATTGCTGATAAGAAAAAAAAAACTTGTCCATGCCTTGTCCCATGATGATTTGGTATTTCAGAGCACTTGTTCTGCTAGGCAAAAATTTATTAAATAGCAAATATTTTCAAGTTATTATAATAATGTAATGATAATGGCCATCTTTTCATTTGTAAAGCAATACATATTGCCCTAATTGTGTGCTCACAGGGAAATATTATTAAATCAAAATAAGTTAATAAAAAACTATTCTTTGTATTAAAGTAAAATTTGTGTTTACCAAGAAAGGAGCTCTTAATAACCTAGGGTAGAAATTGATTAGAAGTATTCAAGTAACTGGCAGTGCTAGAGTGGTGGTATTGCTGTTTCCTCTGTGTTGGTCAGTGACTTAGGGAAACACTGAGAAAGTTTAAAGAAATATGTAGATGATGCACAACTTCTACGGTAAGTATCAACGTGATAATGTAAGTCATCCCCTGAAAAACCTTGCCAGAAACACGGCAAATAAAAGATGAAATCCCACTTGGTTAGGACTCCACAAATGTTGAATCAATGAAAAAAAAAAAAAAGAACATCAGGTAGGAAATTTCCATCCCAGACCCATCAGTCCATTTCCCTGCCCCTCACTTGGTCCTGCGCTGCTTGGGAGTCATTCAGAGGCAGTGGCCTGTGCCCCTTCTACCATGGACACAGACACTAGAGCCACTCATAGCAGCAAGTTAAAATGCCAAGCATATCCAGGCACAGGGACTCAAGTCCTCAGAGACCCAGTGTGGAAGACAAGCTGTAGAGAAATTCTGTATACAAAACGCTCAGGGATAAAAAAAAAAAAAGAGAGAGAGAGAGAGAGAGATCACAATAGAATGGCTAGAAAGTGATGTGCTCACTCAATCCAGTTTCTGTTCTCTGGACCACCTAATGCAAAACATACTTTTCTGGAGTACCCACCTTTCTGGATTGACCCCATCTGGCTCCCCAGAGGAGGATAAAATAATGGAGAAGAAACCAGAGGCAGAAAAACTTCACAAAGAGAAAAAAAAAGAGGGGGCGTTGGTGGTGGTGATGAGGGATTAAATTAAACTGTTGTAAAACAGGCAGGTCCCAGAACTGAAAATGTTAAGGAAAATGGGGTGCTGCATGAAGGATAGAATTTAAGCAAATCAAAGAGCTGGAGAGAATTTTCTGCACAAAGAAAAGAGAACAGTTCAAGATTACTGGAGAAGGAACAGAAGAAAGGAAGCTCTTTCTGGAAGTGAAACAATTGCACAAAAAGTGCAACCTTAAAAATTATACTACATAATCAGGGCAAGAATCAGAGAAGAAGAGCTGAGAAAATCTGATTGAACACAGACTATTCTAAAGGTTTAGAATAAGTTGGGCCAGGCATCAAAGAAGAGTTTTAGCACAAAGCCAAGCAACAATGAAACCATAGACAAGAGGGAGAAATTGACCTGCAGAATTAACTCATCAAGATGATCAGATGTCCAGACAACATTGAAAATTTACAAGTGATACTAAGAAACAGGAAGATATGGCTCAGTCAAGCAAACAATAAAACTTCAGAGGAGACACACTTTTTGAAACAACTAATTAAAGAAGTTCAAACAAATCTCCTAAATCAATTCAAAGAGATGAAGGAAAATATGAATAAAGAGCTAAAGTATATTAAGAAGACAATGTGAGAGCTTAAAGAAGAATTTGAAAATATAAAAAGAAAGGTAAAAGAAATTATAGTGAAGAAAGGTACAATATTAGTGATTAAAAATTCACTAGAGGCCTACAACAGCAGATTTGAACAGGCGGAAGAAAGAATCTGTGACCTAGAAGGCAGGACAATCAAAATCATAGAGTCAGGAGAACAGATAGAGAAATGAAGAGAAAAAAAATGAGCAGTATCTCCAAGATTTGAGTGACAGCACAAAGCACACCAACATATGAATTATGGCTGTCCCAGAGAGAGAACAGAAGAGTAAAGGGGCAGAAAGAATTTTGAGAAAATAATGGCCAAACTTTCCCCCAACTCTTACAAAAGACATAAATATAGAGTCCTAGATGCACAACATACTTAAACAGAATACTTACTAGTATTCTAGTAGACTTACTCTGAGACACACACTAATCAGAATGTCAAATGCCAAAGATAAAGAGAGGATTCTAAAAGCAGCAAGAGAGAAGTGATTCATCACAAAGAAGGGATCCTCAATAAGAGCAAGTGCTGATTTCTCATATGAAACCATGGAGGCAAGAAGAAAGTGGTATGAAATGTTTAAGGTACTGAAAAAGAGCAAGTGCCAGTTCAAAATTCCTTCTCTTGCAAAACCCTCCTTCATAAATGAGGGCAAGTTTAAAATATTCACAGAAAATCAGAAAGTGAGAGTTCATCAACAAAAGAACTGCCCTCCAAGAATTATGAAAGGGAGTTCTACAGTTTGAAAGGAAAATAGAAGAGACAGTGGCTTGGAGTAGTGTGAAAAAATGAAGATTACAAGGGTAAATATAAATCCCAACAGTACTGTATCCTTAATATTCCACTCTACTCTTTGATTCCTATAAGACTCAGACTACAATTGATTAAGAAAATGCATATTTCTTGATAATAGACATGAAAATATAAAGTGGTAGAGGGAGAAAAAAAAACATAAAGAAGGGAAACCTAGAGACATAGGAGCAGAGAAAGTGTATGCTATCAAAGTTAAGTTGGTATCTTTCCAAATTAGTGGGTTACAGATGTGTGTTATATAATATAAAACCCAGGGTAACCACAAAGAAATTATTTAAAATACACATAAAAACAGAAATGAGTATGGCATCAGTCAGATACATCACAAAAGACCAATACACAGGAAAGGAGATTGCAATAAAGGAAAAAGACAAATTTATGTAAATGACATATAAAAAACAAAGAACAAAATGACTGTTATGCCTTTACAGTAATAACACTGAATGTTAATGGATTGAACGCCCTAATCAAAAGACTAAGATTTTCTGAATGGATAAAAAAAAAGCATGATACAACTATATGCTGTTTACAAGAGAATCACCTTAGACCATGACACAAATAGATTGAAAGTGAAGGTATGGAAAAAGATATTCCATGTAAATTGTAACCAAAAAACTGGGATAGCTATACTAATGTCATACAAAGTAGAATTTAAGTCAAAAACTGTTACAGGAGACAAAGAAGGACACTATATATTTACAGAAGGGGCAATCCACCAAGAAGAAATAGCAATCAAATATGTATGCACTTAATCATGGTGCTCCAAAATACATGAGGCCAAACACTGGCAAAACTGAAGGGAGACATAGACACCTGAAAAATAATGATTGGAGACCTCAGTAAATCACTTCTTTCAATAGATAGAACATCTAGACAAAATATTAACAAGGAAACAGAAAACTTGAATGACATGGTAAATGAACTATATCTAACGGACATCTATAGAGCACTGCACCCCCAAAACAACAGGATATACGTTCTTCTCAAGGGCACATGGATCATACTCCAGGATAGACCACAAAACAAGTCTCAATAAATTTAAAAAGATTATACAAAGCATCTTCTTTAAACATAATGGAATAAGCTGGAAAACAATAATAGGTGGACAATGGGAAAAACCAATATATGGAAGCTAAATAATATACTCCTAAACAATCAGTGGGCCAAAGAATAAATTGCAAGGGAAATCAGTAAATATCTTGAGATGAATGAAAATGAGAACAGAACATAGCAAAACTTATGGGATGCAGCTATGGTAGTGCTGAGTGGTAAATTTATAGCCCTAAATTCTTATATTAAAAAAAAAGAAGAAAGAGCTAAAATTAAGGACCTAACTGCACATCTGGAGGGCCTATAAAGAGCACAGCAAACTAATCCCAAAGCAAGCAAAAGGAAAGAATAACAAAGATTCGAGCATAACAAATAAAATTAGGAATTAAAAAAACAAGAAAGATTAACAAAACCCAAAGGTTGATTCTTTGAAAACATCAATAATATCAACAAACCTGAGATGGGATGTGGCTCAACCACTTGGGCACCCACCTACTACATGGGAGGTCATGGGTGCAGGTCCTGGTGCCTCCTAAAAGAAGACGAGCAGATGCTGCCTCCCACTGCAATAAGCAGAGGCCACAAGCCAGCAGACCCCACAGCTCATGGGGAGCAGATGTGGTTCAGCCCATTGGGCAGTCCCCTCTCATGTGGGAGGTCCCAGGTTCAGTCCCTGGTGCTTCCTGGAGAAGGCAAGCAAAAATGAGCAGATAGATGTGAGAACCATCTGGGGAAAGTGGGGGATAAATTTAAAAAAAGAAAAGGAAGTCTTTTAAAAAATTGACAAACCCTTAAAAAGAAGACAAAAAAGAGAGAAGATGCAAATAAATAAAATCAGAAATGAGAGGGAGAACATTTCTACTGACCACACAGAAATAAAAAGGATCATAAGACCATACTATGAAATAATATATGCCAACAAATTCGATAACCTAATGAAATGGCTTAATTCCCTGAAACAAATGATAATCTATACTGGCTAGAAGAAATAGAAAACCTCAACAGAGCAATTATAATTAAAGAGATTGAAACAGTCATAAAAACATCCCAACAAAGAAAAGCCCAGGATCAGATATCTTCACAGAGGAATTCTACCAATCATTCCAAGAAGGATTAAGACCAATCCTGCTCTAACTCTTACAAAATATTGAAGAGGAAGAAACACTACCTAACTCATTCCATGAGGCCAACATCACCCTAATATCAAAGCCAGATAAAGATACTAAAAGAAAATAAAATTACAGACCAATTTCTCTTGTGAATATAGATGCAAAATTCCTCAACAAAATACATGCAAATTGAACTCAACCATACAATAAAAGAATTATACACCATGATCAAGTGGGTTTTATCCAAGATATGCAAGGGTGGTTCAACATAAGAAAATTAATTAATGTAAGACAACATATTAACCAAATTAAGGGGGAAAAAAATGCATGACCATCTTTATTGACACAGAAAAGTCATTTGCCAAAATGCAGCATCCCTTCTTGGTAAAAACACTTAGACTAATAGGAATAGAAGAACAGTTCTCCACATAATAAAGGGTATATATTAAAAAATCCACAGGTAACCTTATACTCAATGGTGAAATACTGAAAGTGTTCTCACTAAGATCTGAAACAAGACAATGTTTTGTTCCAGATTTTAACACTGTTATTCAACATTGTACTAGAAGTTCTAGAAGTTCTTGCCAGAGCTTTAAGCAAGAAAAAGAAACAAAAAGCATCAAAATAGGAAAAGAAGAAGGAAAACTCTTACTGTTTGAAGATGACATGATGCTACATATAGAAAGTCTTGGAAAATCTACAACAAAACTACTACAGCTAATAAATTAAGTCAGCAAAGTGGAAGGGTACAAGACCAACATGCAAAATCAGTAGTGTTTCTGTACACTAGTAATGAGCATTCTCAGGTAGAAATCAAGAAAAAAATCCATTTACAATAGCAACTAAAATAATCAATTATCTAGGAATAAATTTAACCAAGGATAAAAAGGATTTGTACACAGAAAGCTACAAAACATTGCTAAAAGAAATCAAAGACCTAAATAAATGGAAGGACATTCCATGTTCATGTATTGGAAGACTAAATACTGTTAAGTTGTCAATTCTACCCATAAAGATTTAGATTTACAGATTCACCACATTTCCAATCGAAGTTCCAACAGCCTTCTTTGCAGAAATGGAAAAACCAACTATCAAATTTATATGGAAGGGTATGGAGACCCCAATAGTCAAAAACATCTTGAAAAAGAAGAATAAAGTTGAAAGACACACTTCCTGACTTAAGAGAACATTACAAAGCCACAGTGGTCAAAACATCATGGTAATGGAACAAGGATAGATTATGTACCAAAGGAATTTAATTGAGGGTTCAGAAATAGACCCTAATATCTATGGCCTATTGATTTTTGACAAGGCTGTTAAGTCTGCTCAATTGGGAAAGAATAGTCTCTGCAACAAATGGTGCTGGGAGGATTGGATATCCTTATACAAAGGAATGAAAGAGGATCTCTATCTCATACTGTATACAAAAATTAACTCAAAATGGATGGAAGATCTAAATATAAAAGCAACACTTTTAAACTCCTAGAAGAAAATGTAGGGAAGCTTCTTCAGAACCTTGTGTTAGACAATGGTTTCTCAGACTTTACACCCAAAGCACAAGCAACAAAAGCAAAAAAAAAAAAAAAAAAAAAAAGATAAATGGGACCTCATCAAAATTTAAAAAAGGACTTTATCATGAAAGTGAGAAGACAATCTAATCAATGGGAGAACATATTTGGAAACCACATACCTTATAAGGGTTAAATATCCAGAATATATAAAGAAATCTACAACTCAATAATAAAAAGACAAACAATCCAATTTCAAAATGGGCAAAAGACTTGAGTAGACATTTCTCCAAAGAGAATATACAAATGCCTAAACATCACATGAAAAGATGCTCAACATCACTAGTATTAGGGAAATGTATATCAAAACCACAATGAGGTATCATTTCACACCCAATGGAATTGCTACTATTGAAAAATCAGAAAACTACAAGTGTTGGAGAGGATATGGAGAAATAGGAGCACTTATTCATTGTTGGTGAGAATGTGCAACTGCTGTGGAAGACAATTTGACTGTTCCTGAGGAAGCTAAGTATAGAATTACCATATGACTTGGCAATCACACTAATCTGTACGTAACCAGAAAAATTGAAAGCAGGGACTCAAACAGATATTTGCACATCCATATTCATTTCAGCATGATTCACAATTGCCAAAAAATGGAAGTAGCCCAATTGCCCATCATCCAATGAATAGATTAGCAAAATTATGTGTATATATATATATATATATATATATATATATAAAACACATACAATGAAATTTTATGAGACAACATGGATGATCCTTAAGGACCCTATGATAAGTGAAATAAGCCAGACAGACAAGGACAAATATTTTGTGATCTCACTGATATGAACTAATTATAATAAGCAAACTCACAGAGTTTGAATCTAGAATGTAGGCTACCTGTGGATAGATTAGGGATAGAGAATGGAGAGTTGATGCTTAATTTGTACAGAATTTATTTTTAGGTTGATGATAAAGATTTGGAAATAGATGGTAGTGATGGTAGTACATTATTGGGAATGTAAATAACAGCACTGAAGTATATATGTGAATGTGTTTAAAGAGGAAATTTGAGGCTGTATATTTTATCAGAATAAAAATTAAAAGATAAAACATCTATATCTAGCTCAGAGAATCTCATTTTGGCCGATAAACTATTGTTAATAGTACAAGTATAAGAATGTTCAGTCATGAATTATAACTAAGACAAGGTGTTAAAAATTGGGTGGTGTATGGGAAAAAAAACAACTAATTTAAACTATGGATGATTGTTATTAATGCTATTTTAATGATCTTTCATCAATTGTTTCAAAGTTACTACACTAATACAAAGTGCCAGCAATAGGGGGGTGTATGGGAATGCTATAAGTTTACACGATTTTTCTGTAAACCTACAACTTCTCTTATTTAAAAAAATAAGTATATTTTTGTTGTTTTTGTGAACCTTGTTAATAAAGACTAATTAAAAAGTTGTGATTTTTCTCCAAGAAAATAATCTCCATTTTTGCTCATTCTCCTTGAACGCGGACATACAAAAGTCCTAAACACATTTCCCTTAGGAAACATTTTTGCTCATTTCTTCAAATTTCAAGACAAGGAAAATCTTCTTTAATTCCCCAGAGAAATCAGTGAATGTTACTAGAAATCACTAGCTGCTGCTTAATGGCCAGGAAGGGCAATTCCACACACAGTTATTCATTTTAGAACAAGAGTCCTTATTTTCAGCAGTGTAAATACTGGTTCCAGTAAATAAACTTTATTAAAAATAATGACCAAACATACACTAATAATTACTATATGAAATGTTTTTTCTTCCCAGAGAGATTCAGGTATTCTTCTACTGGTAATTTTAAGAGTATGCTGATTTGAAAATAGCAAAATTTCAGCTCAACTTTAAAAAGATACTCAAATTGTTTTCATCTCTGTAACAGTTATACTTTAGAAAACAGCCCATTTCACTAAACATTCATCCTCAATTTGTTCTTTTTCTTATGCTGGATAATCCTATAAACATGAAAATAATGTGGTGGATAATGCAAGTTCAAATTAGGTAGGGTTTTTTGTTTGGTTTTGGGGTGTTTTTTTTTTTTTTTTTTTTTTTTGCCCCTTTAGGAGGGCTTGAGGTTGGCATTTTCTCAATAAAGGGCTTTAATTCTGATTACATAGACATTCATTGTCTTACATCTTAGCATGAATATTTTAGGATTCTCTTAAGGAGTTGTACCAGAAATTATCTTTAATAACTTGCATAATGGGGCAACATGGAAATACATGGTTCTTTATAATTGAAACACAAAGTCAGGTGGCAGGTACTCAATAATAATTTATAGAATTACAAATTTTATTCTGTCTAAACCAGAGTTCATAGATTTTTCCTGCTACATCTAGCTCAGGGCCCCACACTAAACCAAACACAGGGATGAACAAAGAAACTCAGAAGGCCTCATGTGCTCATTTATCCAAGTATCTGATCATAGCGTAGGATAACTCTTAGATGATCACACACAGGTGCTTATGCAGGTTAATTGGTGATTAAATAAAACTATTAGAGTGCTTCCAGTGAATTTCTGTCATTTCCAAAGTATTTTAGGCTGGATAGAATCTCGCCAGCCTTCAAGCTTACGAAGCAACAATTCATGGTTATTAAGAGCAAATGCCCTAGAGAGATTAATCTGTGCTATCCCAACAGGCTGACCTTTTCCGAAAGACATAGCAATTTTAATTATCTACTTTGAAAAGCACAATTATAGTAAAATTCAAAACCTGATTTATAGACAGGTTTTATATTCTCATCTATAATGCATGTAAATAAGTGCACAGAACCAAATTGCTTCCTTTGGATTTCTTTCTCCTAGGACTGTTATGCAGATATTTTATAACTAATGAGGTCTAAATAGTTCTTGCTTTATAAAGCTAGTGTTTTTTTATTTAATACAAGTTATTAATAAAAAGGATATGGCATATGTTTTTCAGTCTTTTATAAATTCTTTCTTCTTTCTATATTTTGGACATCAATTGTACTTTTGCAAATAAACAGGTGCGTCTCCAGTTTGTGAACCTGAGAAACTTGACCTAGATAAGATTTCTATTTAAGCACAAGCTGATGAAAATGATGTCAGCTTTTATTTTATACTTAATCACTCTAAAAGATGTTTTTGTCTCATAGAATCATAAAGTAGAAATTCATCATAATATGAACTTGAAATTTGGTACGTATTATAATTTGGACTTTAAATAACATGAATTGTGCTCTTAGTTAGCTAATCTCTTTTAAACATTTACTCAAGATCCATCTACCTACCCCCATAACACACCTCCAATCAGAGGAAGGGAGATGTTTAAAAGCATACATACACATGCATGCACACCCACACACCACAAAGGACAAAGACCAGTGGTATCCGTCTTTTACTCTTTCTTTTTTTTTTTTTATTTCCTGTGTAGACGTCTTGTTTGCACAACAGTGCTGACAACTCTTTGCTAGCCATGTGCAACATCAATGCCAAAGGGATTCTTGGAAAACTCTTATTCTTAAATGAAAGCATTCACATTGCCCAATGAGGATATGATGGTGATTATTTTTGACACTATAGTTGGTTATGTTAAAATGTAAACATGAAATTTTAAGACCCTTGGGTCTAATGGAAACATAGTGTAGAAATGTAGATGCTGAAAGAATTTGAGGACTAACTGGCAATTAGGGTTAAGGAAGGAGCAAACCAAGAAGCTGTCTTAACTGAGACCAGATGACAAGGAGGTTCTTTCAAAATCCAGAGAGGTGTCTAAGAGAAGATGACAGACAGGTGCTTTCAAAATCCAAAGAGGAGTCTCTGGAAGTAGGAAAGAATGGAAGGAAAGATGTTATAGAAATCAGGCAAAAGAGAAACAGCAGTTTGAGAACATAGAGCCTAGTAGTATACTGTAAGTCTGACTGCACCATATAACTAAAATCTGAACTAACAATGAATAGGCTGCAACCCAACAGTACCCTTACCGTTAGCACTGATGACCACCAAATACTTCCTCCTCCCTATAGTCATCCAAACTTTTCATATTTATAGATGTTAGAAACTAGACTGCAGGAGGATCCAGAAATAGAAAGGTTATAAGAAATGTTCCTAGAGCTGTAGAAACTTATTATCTGGCTCTAAAACATAAATACAAAAAAAGGGGGGGGGGGTGTCAAGTACCTACCATGGCTGAACAATGTTATTTGGACATACTTCCATCTTAGAGGCATAACCGTGGTCGTGGAAGAAGTTTTCACTAATAGATCTAGAATTGACAGGAGGTTTCAGGGAAAACAAGAGCATCTCAGAGTCAAATTTCTCCCAGTCCCTGAACTTTTGCTACATTCAATCATATCTGATTATTTGCAAGAGTTTATGCAGCTTCAGAAAGTTCTAATTCATTATTGAGTGTTGTGAGACCCCTTCTCCACAGGGATATAAATCCTTTCTGCTTTTCCCCACAATATGAGGTTTGAGTATTAGAGGGAAAAATTAAAATATTGTAAAATAGATAAAAGAATAAAATCTAAAATAAATTTACTGTGCCCTATTTTATAAGTTCTTTTTTTGAAGGATTTTTAAAATACATGCTAAATAACCTCTAAAGTAGCAATTTATATATTTTAAAGCATACTTTAAAAGGTAAAGCTCAATGGTTCTGAATTTTTTGGGGGTGGGGAATGCAGGAATGTCCATACTCATTTTAAGAAAGAAAAATTATATTCTTTGAGGAGGCAGTGCCATATAATAGTTAATAGCATGAGCTTATAGACAAAATGAGATATGAAGCATCAAAAGCATCTAAGACACATCTAAAACACATCTAAGAGGTGTTCTGAGGTGTATGAGGAGAATTAATGGAATAGAGAAATGGAAATAATCCAGCCACAATGTAAGTGAATTCTCCAGAGATAAAGAAAGGAAATTTCAGATCAATAAAGCCCCCAGGTGCCAAGCAGAAAAAAACTTTTAAATACCCACCCTTGGAAATTTTAGAACACTAACACTAGAGATGGTCCTAAAATATTCCAGAGAAAAAGAAAAGATTCAACCAATAAAGAGAAACCTAAAATATAGCAGACAAGTGATTAGCAACCTTGGATTCTAGAAGTCAGTGGAGCAACGTATTAAAGACCTGAAGGAAAGGATTTTAAACCTAGAATTTTACACCTATGCAAGCCCTTTATATTTTTTGAGAAGAAATTAATTTTAGAAATACGAAGAGTCAAAAAGTTTACCTCCTATGAATAATTTCTCAAATAATTACTAAAGAACTTATCTGGAGAAATGCAAAAGGAATCCTAATAGGAAAAACATACTATGTAAGAAACAGTGGCTATCAACCTTGAAAAGAAAACCTGGATGCCAACTATAAGTAGACATAGAAAGGTTAAAACTATTTAAATTACAGTGAAATACTGTAAATTATAACCAAAGTGTTCAGAGAAGTATGTCTTTTGGAAGAAAATCAATTTGATTAAATCAACTTTGTGACCAGTCAAGTCTTCCATTCTTTCTTCATAAAACAATGTCTTATCAGTCAGGATAGATTAGATTATGCCACTGTAATAAACCCTGGAGTCTCATGATTCAAATACCATGAGTTCATTTTGTAGTTTTATCACAGACAAATGCCAGTCAATTTGTTCTTCTGTGCAGCTTTTCTGCAGTAACGCAGGGAATCATGTTCCTTCCTTTGTGTGAGTCTGCAATTTCAGAGTTCTTGATTTTCAGATGTACTAATGGAGAGAGAGAATGTGCAAGATATTTTAGAGGCTTGTCCTAGAAATGGGGCACGTCACTTCACCCATGTTTCAGTCAGTCTCATGGTCAATCAAGCTGCAAGGATGGTGGCACAAATGGCAAGCAACTTTATCATATAATCTGTATTGCTTGACAAACCAAGGAGAGGTCACCAAATGGCACGGTTCACTTACTCTTAAAGGGACATAGAGGAGTTTGCCCTCAACTTGCCACAAAGCTCTAAAGGCACAACCAGGAAAAATGACAAATTATTCCAATACCTTTTATTAGTCTGCTGGGTCAAAAATTCTGAGCCATGATCACACTCAACCACAACTCTATGATCTCACTGAAGACAATGTCACTTTACAGGTTCCCCTCTTTTCTTTAATAAAAAGTTAAAAAAGAACACAGTGTAGGATTTTGATATACATTATATCTTCTTGTCCCTCATTACAAAATGTTCCTTCTGGAATGAAAGCAAAGATATTTTCCTGTGACTAACAAAAACCTTCTGGTTTTATTTGCTTCCCAAGTGAATGAAAAATATCATTAATCATAGTAAGTGTTAGGGAACTTCACTCTCCCAGATCAAGCATGATTTTGAGCATTTGAAAAGATAAAATTAATCTATCTTACCTTAAAACTTGCAACATGTTTCTTTTAACAGCATATAGAATAACATTTTCTCTTCAGGTTCAATCATTCTACTTAGTTGTAGTGTATAATATGTAAATAAATACGAAATTGAAATCAAAGTTTAGTGAATTTCAATTTTTAGAATCTATTTGTAAGTAAAGCACAGAAGCATTAATTACATAATTATAAATATTATAAACCGATGTATAAAAGTACAAAGAGTAGACTTAAGAGTTTGTTTTTCACGTGTTCAAAGTTGATGGTATAGCTTGTTTAAAACTGATGGAACAAAAACCAGAACTTAGAACTATAGCTGAATCAAAGAACAAAAATATAACCAACAGCTTGCATGGAAGTGTGGGACAGGAAGACAGATACTGATGGTGAAAACAGTAGGTAAATTACAGTTTATTAAATCAATAAGAAAATAATAGAGACGTAAGAATATTCAGATTTGGAGAAACTTTCTAAAGAACTAAAAATATCAATGGTTAAAGCTGGCTACATCTAGGACATGGGAATGAAAATAAGGGACAGATAATTTTGTTTTTGCATAATACTCTTTATTCTTAATTTTCTTTTACCATGTACATGTGCTAATTTACATGTATTACTTTTATGATACAAAGTAACAAATATATAAATTTATAATAATAATCATACAAATATTGATAAAGCGTATTGTTCTTTCCTAGGCACATCATATCGGTATGGATTCAAATATGGTTATAGAATGATAGCTTTCCAGATTTTGATGAAATATTTAAAAGTCTGTCCAAGTCTCTATCAGATACATGAATTCTTTAAATATGTTTCCTCATACTACTTTAATGCCTCTAATAAAAAGAAGCTCACTCTATATTTAAGTATAGGATTCCATTTCTGTATAATTCTGATTATTAGTAAGTTCTTCTTTATACTGTGTAAAAATTATCTCATTTCAACCCTGCCCATTTTTTCTTATCTCATTTCAACCTTGCCCATTTTCATACTTGCATTAGGGGAGATTAAAAATATTAGAAATTCAACTTACAAAAATGTTTTTAATCTCAAAACTGGCAATAAAATACATTTATACAAATTATACCAATTTATTAACAATTCACTAAATCCCAGTTAACCACTATAAATGAGCACCAAGGGATGCATCAGTTTTGCCATCTGGTAGAATCACTCTCCCCCTGTTAACAATAAGTGTTATTATTAAAGTGTACCATGATCCCAAAAAAGTCCTTACAGCTTACTTTAAGTCCAGAAAATTACCCCAATTACTACTTTAAGGATAAATAAAACTAAGTGTAATATAAATCTCTTTACTGTTGAAAATATGTGTTCATTTATGGGAGATTTACATATAGGATATCTTTTTATAAGCTCTTCCAATCATATTATTAATCTTGGATTTCTTCTATTATTACAAATTTATAATTATCTTTATTTATTTGTAATTGAAACTTTTTGCATTGCCACCTATTTGGTTCCTTTTTATCCCAAGTCAGGAAAATATGTCAGGGACATTTCTATTCTGGTAATGCTTGTTTACGGATTATAATTTATTAGTTATAATAAATCTTTTATATCTGTAAACAGAAACCTAAACTTAGGAGTTGCCATAAAGTCAATACTTCTACAAAGTTGGTTTCTATTCAAGCATTTAAAATCTCTTCTAAGGGAAAAGAAAATAGATTTGAAACTTTACGGCATGTCATTAACTCTACAACTTTCTTTCTAGATAGTCAAAATATACAAAGCAATTTCCTTAAAATAATCAGCATGATATGTTCTTTAATATATGATAAGAGTAATTTGTCTTTTTCAAAAATAAACAAAGGATTCTGGGAATATAGTAGCTGTGGAGAAGTCATTTTTAATCTCCTCATTATCACTATAATTATAAACAGATGGGCAACATCTAAAGGAAAACTAGATGCTAAGTTAACCTCACAAATAAAAAAAGAGAGAGAGAGAGAGCAGGTCGAGCCAGGATCCCAATCCACGCAGTCTCACTCAAAATCCAATATCTTGGAGAATTGTGGTAAGATGGCACCTACAGGCAGAGCTGAATGCCCTCACAAAAACTATGGAGAAAAAGCCAAAAGCTGTCTGAGGAATCTGCTTTGGGAGTCAGCAGACCAGGAAAGTGCTATACAACTTCAAGGAGGATAAGGGACAGATAGAGGAAGATGCCAAAATGACAACATGAGTTACCAAGCCCCCACAGCAGCAGGGAAGGGCTCCCTTTCCCCACCCCCAAGATATTAAGCTGGGAAAAAACACCTGGCTCACTGAAGCCAACTGAAAGGGGAACAGAAATTTCCTCCCTGTCAGCTATTTCAAGGGAAAAGGGAGTGGAGATCAGGGTGCTTTTCTTCAGTGAATTAAGCCAGCAGAGCTCACTTTGAATCTGTGATCTGGAGATTCAACACAGGAACACAAGAAAGCTGAGACTGAAACACCTCTGTAGAAAGGTACACTGACCAGTCTCATCTGCTGGCCAGTCTGGAAACTGCATGGACAAAAACTATTCATTCTCTCTGTATCCAACCCCTAGGAAAAAATCTGCACCCTGCTAGTGAGTCCCTGGTCTGATTTTGAAAATTTAAGTTGGGCAATTTTAAAGACTGAGAATAAGTTGAACCAAATGTCAAAGAAGAGATGTGAAAAAAAAAAATAGGCAAGAGAGAGAAATTAGGCATCAGAGTACATTCACCAACATATTCAGATGCCTAGACATCAGAAAAAAAATTACAAGCCATACTAGGAAACAGGAAGCAATGGCCCAGCCAAAGGAACAAACCAAATATCCTGAAGAGATACAGGATTTAAAACAATTAATCAGTGATAATCACACAACTCTCCTAAATAAATTCAAAGAATTTAAAGAAAATATGACTAAAGAAATAAAGGATATTAAGAAGACACTGGGAGAGCATAAAGAACAATTTGAAAGCCTACAAAGAAAAGTAACAGACCTTATGGGAATGAAAGACGCTATGCATGAGATTAAAAATACATTAGAAAAAAAATACATTAGGGGCACATAAGAACAGATTTGAACTTGCTTGAAGACAGAACTAGTGATTTTAAAGGCAGAAAAGGAAAGGAAAAAATAAGGTTGAGAGATTTGGAGAAGAGTGTAGAAATGAAGATTTTTAGGAAGGGTAAACTAAAGGATAAGAAGACAGACAATAGAACAATATGACAACAGAAAGCCAAAGGACAAAACAGATGATGTAAGTAATGTCATTACAGTAAAAACACTTATTAGTCAGCCAAAGGGGTGCTGATGCAAAATACCAGAAATCTGTTGGCTTTTATAAAGGGTATTTATTTGGGGTAGACACTTAGAGTTACCAGGCCATAAAGTGTAAGTTACTTCCTTCACCAAAGTCTATTGCCATGTGTTGGAGCAAGATGACTGCTGACATTCAGCCTTCCTCTTCCTCTTAAGGCTCCCTGGTCCCTGCTTCTTCCAATATCAGCTGTAGGCTGAGATAAGTCTTGTCTCTCTTCTGGGGCTTGGATCTCTCCCATACTCAGCTACTCTATTCTCTCCACAAGGTCAGCTGTATACTATCGGGATCTCTAGGTTCTGACTCTCTCCCTGGGGCTAAATTCTGTCTGGTCTCAACTGCTCTGCTCTCTCTGGTGTGTTTACTTCCTGGGCTCCAGCTCAAAACTCCAACCTCCCTTCTCTGTGGTGCAGTTTCTTTGTCAGTCCCCACCCACCAAGGGGGCAGGGACTCAATGTCCTACTGACATGGCCCAATCAATGCCCTAATCATAATTTAATCACACCCAGAGGAACAGATCAGTTTACATACATAATCCAATATCTATTTTTGAAATTCATAAATAATGCAAAACTGCAACAACTCTGAATGTTAATGGATTGAACACCCCAATCAAAAGACATAGACTGATAGTATGGATTTAAAAAAAATATGAGCTGTCTATATGTTGTCTACAAAAGACCCACCTCAGATGTGAGGACACAACCAGGTTAAAAGTGAAATTTTGGAAAATGGTATTCCATGCAAATAGCAACCCTAAAAGAGCTGGATTGACCAGATAATTGTAAAATAACAATATTATATTATATGAACAATAATTACTCAATGCAACAGGCAAATTCTTCCTGTGATCAAATCTGTAAATTTTTTTCTACAGAATGAACACTTGCTTTGAATTGAGGAGAACTGGAGAAAAGAAATATTTTGGGATACTTCATTTTTCTTTAACCCTTTCTTATTCATACTGTTTCATTCAAATAATCTGTCTGGATCAATAATGATTTGGCATGACTACTGTTAAAGAAGATTTTGAGATTTTCTGCCTCTTAAAATAGAATTGGCAAATTATTATCTGCTGAAATTCACTCCAATAAGATGTGAAGAATTCCCAAATAGGAATTTTTTAACAAATCAATTTTATTGATACATATTAATAAACATACAATTTATCCAAAGTGTACAATCAATGATATTTGCTATAATTGCATAGTTGTGTGTTCATCACTTCAATCACTTTTAGAGAATTTTCATTATTTTGGTAATAATAATAATAAACAAAAAACAGACAAACAAAAAAGAAAATTCCTCATCTCTTAATCTCTCTATGCTTCCCCCACTGTACATAGCTGCTATTTCTGCCTATTTTATCCAAAGTGTATAATCAATGGCTTTTAGTACAATCATAATGTTGTGCATTCATCATCTCACAAATTTTAGAATGATTTCATTACTCCAAAAAGACTCCACACCCCTTAGCAATCCTTCCTCAGACCTACATAACCACTAATCTCCTTTCATCTTTATAAATTAATATTTCATTTTATATAGATGGAATTATACAATATGTAGTACTCTGTGTCTGGTCTCCTTCACTTAGAATAATGTGGGTTTTTTTTTTTTTTTTGGTCTAATATTAACATTTTGTACTATTAACTTACATTTGTTCAGCTTCAAAGAAAAACAGTCTTACATATGCAATTCTACCCATATTCATATTTCACATAATGTATTTATATTTCACATAATATATTTATTTCATAATAGGGCAATCATACAGTATTTGTCTCTTTGTGTCTGACTTGCTTCACTCAACATAATGTCATCCAGGTTCATCTATGTTGTCATGTTTCATGACTTCATTTCTTCTTAGCACTGCACAGTACTCCTTCGTGTGTATACTCTACAATTTATTTATCCATTCATTGGTTGATGGACACCTGGATTGTTTCCAACTTTTGGCTGTCATGACTAATGCTGCTATGAACCTCAGTGTGCAGATATCTATTCGTGCCATTGCTCTCAGATCTTCTGGGTATAGACCTAGCAATGGTATTGCTGGGTCCCATGGTAAGTCTATGTTCAATTTCCTTAGGGACTGCCAAACAGTCTTCCACAGTGGCTGTACCATTCTGCATTCCCACCAACAGTGAATAAGCATTCCTACCTCTCCACATCCTCTCCAACATTTATAGTTTTCTGACTTTTTAATAGCAGCCAGTCTAATAGTTGTGAAATGATATCTCATTGTCATTTTGATTTGCATTTTTCTAATTGTTAGTGATGTTGAACATTTTTTCAGGTGTTTCTTCACCATATGTATTTCTTCTTTGGACAGTTGTCTTTTTGAGTCTTTTGCCCATTTTTTAATTGGATACTTTGTCTTTTTATTGTTGAGTTGCATGATCTCCTTATATATCATGGATATTAAGCCTTTATCAGATATGTGATTGACAAATATTTTCTCCCATTGAGTCAGTTGCCTTTTCACCCTTTTGACAAAGTCATTTGAGGTGCAAAAGTATTGAATTTTGAGGAGGTCCGATCTGTCTATTTTTTCTTTTGTTACTCAAGCTTTGGGAGGAAGTTTTGAGAAACTACCACCTACCACAAGATCTTGAAGATGTTTTCCTGCATTGTCTTCTAGGAGTTTTATGGTTGTTGTTTTTATATTTAAATCCTTGATCCATTTTTAGTTTATTTTTGTATAAGATGTGAAATAGGGGTCTTCTTTCTCTCTTTTGGATATGGTTATCCAGCACCCTTTGTCAAATAGACTGTTCAGGCACAGCTGAATGGGCTTAACAGTCTTGTCAAAAATTTCTTGACTGTAGATGTGAGTATCAATTTCTGAGTTCTTGATTCAGTTGCATTGGTCAGTCTGTCTGTCCTTATGTCAGTACCATGCTGTTTTTACCACTGTAGCTAAGTAATATGTTTAAACTCAGGAAGTGAGAGTCCTCCAACTTGGTTCTTTTTTAAAGAACTTTTTGTTTATTCGGGGCTTCTTACCCTCCCAAATAAATTTCATTATTAGCTTTTTGACTTCTCCAAAAAAGGCTGTTGGGATTTTTATTGGGATTGCATTGAATCTGTAAATCAGTTTGGTAGAGTTGACCTCTTAACAATATTTAGTTTTCCAATCCATGAAAACAGAATGCTCTTCCGTTTATTTAAGTCTTCTTCTGTTTCTCTAAGTAATGTTTTGTAGTTTTCTGAATACAGGTCTTTATTGTCCTTGGTTAATTTTATTCTTAAATGTTTTATTGTTTTAGTCACTATTATAAATTGAATTTTTTTCTGATTTCCTCCTCAGATTGCACATCAGTAGTGTATAGAAACACTATTTATTCGCATATAAAGCTTGTATCCCGCCACTTTGCTGAACTTATCTATTAATTCTAGTAGCTTTTTTGTGGATTTTTCAGGATTTTCCAGACATAGGATCATGTCATCAGTGAATAGTGAAAGTTTTACTTCTTCCTTTGCTATTTGGGTGCCTTTTATTTCCTTATCTAGCCTAATCGCTCTAGCTAGAACTTCTAGCACAGTATTGAATAATAATGGTGACAGTGGGCATCCTTGTCTTGTTCCTTTCAATCTTTCACCACTGAGTACAATGTTAGCTGTAGTTTTTCATAGATGCACTTTACCATATTGAGAAAGCTTCCTTCTATTCCTATATTTTGGAGTGTTTTTATCAAGAAAGGGTGCTGTATTTTGTCAAATGCCTTTTCTGCATCAATTGAGAGGATCATGTGATTTTTCTTCTTCAATTTATCAATGTGGTTTATTACACTAATATATTTTCTTGTGTTGAACCACCCTTGCATGCCTGTGATAAAACCAACTTGATTGTGGTGTATAATTTTTTTAGTGTGTTTTTGGATTCTGTCTGCAAGTATTTTGTGGAGGATTTTTGCATCTATATCAATTAGAGATATTGTTCTGTAATTTTCTTTTTTGTAGTATCTTTATCTGGTTTTGGTATTAGGGTGATGTTGGCTTTGTAGAATGAGTTTGGTAACATTCTTGGCTGTTTATTTTTTTGGAAGAGCTTGAGCAAAATCGGTATTAATTCATCTTTGAATGATTGGTAGAATTTACCTGTGAAGCCATCTGGTCCTGGGCTTTTCATCTTTGGGAGGTTTTTGATGACTGTTTCAATCTCTTCACTTGTGATTGATTTGTTGTGCTCTTCTATTTCTTCTAAAGTCAGTGTAGGTGGTTCATGTTTTTCCAGGAATTTGTTCATCTCATCTATATTTTCTAGTTTTTGAGCATACAGTTGTTCATAGTATCCTCTTATGGTCTCTCTTATTTCTACAGGGTCAGGGGTAATGTCCTCCCTCTCATTTCTGATTTTATTTATTTACATCTTCTCTCTCTTTTTCTCTTGTCAGTCTAGTTAAAGTTTTGTCTATTTTGTTTATCTTCTCAAAGAACCAACTTTTGGTTTTGTTGATTCTCTCTATTGTTCTTTTGCTCTTGATTTCATTTATTTCTGCTCTTATCTTTACTATTTCTTTCCTTTGGTTTGGTTTGGGATTAGTCTGCTGTTCTTTTTCTAGTTCTTCCAGGTGCAAAAGTTAGATCATCAATTTTAGCTCTTTCTTCTTTCTAATAAGCATTGAGGGCTATAAATTTCCCTCTCAGCACTGCCTTTGTGGTATCCCATAGGTTTTGATAAGCTATGTTCTCATTGTATTCATCTCAAGATATTTGCTGAATTCTCTTGCAATTTCTTCTTTCACCCACTGATTGTTTGAGTGTGTTGTTTAATCTCCATATATTTAAGAAATTTCCTTCTTACTGTCCATTATTGATTTCCAGCTTCATTCTGTTACAATCAGAGAAAGTGTTTTGTATGATTTCAATCTTTTTAAATTTATTGAGACTTGTCTTGTGAACCAACATGTGGTCTATCTTGGAGAAGGATCCATTAGCTCTTGAAAAAAATGTGTATTCTGCTGTTTTGTGATGCAATGCTATATAATGTCTGTTAGGTTTAGTTCATTTATCATATTATTCAAGTTCTATGTTTCTTTATTTATCCTCTGTCCAGATG
This sequence comes from Tolypeutes matacus, assembly GCA_026826555.1. Lineage (NCBI taxonomy): Eukaryota > Metazoa > Chordata > Mammalia > Cingulata > Chlamyphoridae > Tolypeutes > Tolypeutes matacus. The sequence goes on from JAKSZT010054524.1 coordinate 4,627,090, forward strand.
TTCTATCCAATACTGAGAGTGGTGTATTGAAGTCTCCAAATACTATTGTAGAGACATCTATTTCTCATTTCAGGTTTGTCATTGTGTGCCTCATGTACCTTGGGGCACTGAAGTTACGTGCATAAATATTTAGAATAGTTATTTCTTCTTGTTGAATTGCCCCTTTTATTAATGTATAATGGCCTTCATCCCTTATAACAGTTTTGCATTTAAAATCTGTTTTGTCTGATATTAGTATTGCTACTCCAACTCATTTTTGGTTACTATTTGCATGGAATATCTTTTTCCAACTCTTCACTTTTAAGCTGGTCCTTAGGTCTGAGGTGAGTCTCTTGTAGGCAACATATAGATGGCTCATATTTTTTAATCCATTCTATCAGTCTGTGTCTTTTGATTGGGGAGTTCAAGTCATTAACATTCAATGTTATAACTGAAAAAGGCATTACTTACTTCATCCATTTTGACTTTTGGCTCCCTGTTATCATATCATAATATAGTCTATCTTTTTACTGTTTTTAATATTCTGTATTTCTACACTCTTCTCCAAGTATCATGCCCTTTTTGTTCCTTTCAGACTGCAGCACTCCCTTTAGTATCTCTTGTGACTCTGGTCTTTGAGTAACATTTCTATCAGTTTTTGTTTGTCTGTGAAGACATTGAACTCCCCTTCATTTTTGAAGGACAGCTTTGGCAGATACAGAATTCTTGGCCGACTGTTTTACTCATTCAGTACCTTAAATACATCATACGGCTTTCTTCTCTCCTCCATGGTTTCTGATGAGAGGTTGGCACTTAATCTTATCGAGTTTTCCTTGTATGTGATGCTTTGCTTTTCTCTTGCTGCTTTCAAAATCTTCTCTTTATTTCTGGTATTTGCCATGCTTTACAAATACCAGAGATAGTAGGTGTCTTGGAGTAGGTCTGTTCATGTTTATTCTGTTTTGGGTGCATTATCCTTCTTGGATATTGATATTTATGTCTTCCATAAGGGTAGGGAAATTTTCAGTCATTATTTCCTCAAATATTCTTTCTGCCCCTTTTCCATTCACTTCTCTTTCTGGTATACCAATATTGCATTTATTTTTGCATTCATGTTGTCATTCAAATCCCTGAGACTCTGTTCCATGTTTTCCATTCTCTTCTCTTTCTGTTCTCCTGTCTTTTCCAGTTCAGATGTTCTGTCTTCAAAATCACTAATTCTGTCTTCAAGCAGCTCAAATTTGCTCTTATGTGCCTTTAATGTATTTTTAATCTCATTCTTTCATTCCCATTGGGTCTGTTACTTTTCTTTGCAGGCTTTCAAATTGTTCTTTATGCTTTCACAGTGTCTTCTTAATATCCTTTATTTCTTTAGTCGTATTTTCTTTAAATTCTTTGAATTGATTTAGGAGAGTTGTGTGATTATCATTGATTGATTGTCTTAAAGTCCTGAATCTCATCAAGATATTTGGTTTGTTCCTTTGGCTGGACCATCTTTTTCTGTTTCCTAGTAAGCCTGGTAATTTTTTCTGATATCTAGGCATCTAATGTGTTGGTGAATTTACTCAGATAGCCAATTTCTCTCTCTTGCCTATTGTTATTGTTTCACAGCTCTTTGATATTTGGTTAAGTTTTTCCTAAGTCTTTAAAATTGCCCAAGTTAAGTTTCCAAAATTGTGCCAGGAACTGACTCATCGGGTGCAGCCTTTCTTTCAGGGGTGGGGTAAAGAGAGCTTTAAAAGCAGTTTCTGTCCATATAATTTCCAGACTGGCCAGCAGATGGTGCTCATTGATGCACCTTTCTGTGGAGGTGTATCTCTCTCAGTTTTCCTTTGTTTTCATCTGTCCAGAGCTGTGATTCAAAGTGGGCTCTGCTGGCTAAATTCACTGAAGAAAAGGCCCCCTGATTCACACTCTTTTTTCCCTTGTAATAGCTACAGGAGGAAGACATCTGCTCTCCTCTCAGTCAGCTGCGATAAACCAGGGGTTTTACCCCTGCTTAACATCTCAGGGATGGGTGAGAGGAGCCCTTCCCAGCAGCCAGGAGGTTTAATAACTCACAGTTTGTTGTTTCGGCTTCTTCATTTCTTTGTCCCTCACTCTCCTGGGAGTCGTGAAGCACTGTCCTGGTCTGCCGACCCTCAAATCAGGTCCCCTGGGCAGCCTTTGTCTCTATCTCCATTGTTTTTATGAGAGCTGAGCCTTATCTGCCTTCCAACAGCCGTGTTCCCACAATTCCCCCCCAATAGAAATTTGATTATCTAGAAAGAATTATGGCATAAATGGAAACTAAATAACTAAACTAATAATTTATTTCATTCTTAGAGATTATTATGTACAATAGTTAGAGCTGTAATATAAAAATTAGAACTATTTTATAATTAATTTCTATTATATTTGAATTATTATTTGCATTTATAAATGTTTGTTGTTATGCTATCTATTTTTTTATAATTGATTATATTAATTCTATCCTGGCATTGCACTTTTAAAAATTTTTCATTTCTTTCAATCTATTTTTCTATTTATTTTAGAGTTTTATGATAAAGAACTTTTTAAAAGCTAAAAAAAGAAGCCATTGATTATACACTTTGGATAGATCATATCATATGTGAATATATGTCAATAAAACTGCTCACTAAATAAATAAATAATTGTGCAAGAAAAGCCAGAAATAGCAGCTATGTACAGCAGGGGAAACAGAGAGAGATTGAGAGGTGAGGAATTTTATCAGCTGTTTTTTGTTTATTATTATTGTTGAAATAATGAAAATGCTTTAATAATGATTGAAATTATGAACGTACAACTATGTGATTATACCAAATACCATTGATTGTATACTTTGGATAAATTGTATCCTTTATTAATATGTATCAATAAAATTGATTTGTTTAAAAAAAAAAAAAGAATTATACACCAGGATCAAGTGGGATTTATCCCAGTGATGCAAGGATGTTCAACACAAGAAAATCATTTAATAGCTTCGGGATAGATATAAATTTGAGAGCTATCAACAAATAGATGGCACTTTAAACCATTAGACTGGATGAAATCAACTGTGATGAAAGTATAGATAGAAGAGGTCCAACAGATGAATTTACATTACTTTAATGATGCAAATGACACTTAAAAGCCAAGTAAATACATAATTGTATGGAATGATTTGGATGTTCATTGGCCTCTTTGCTCAAATTCTAGTCTACAATAGAACAGTGAAGAAAGGGAAATCAAACTTATTGAGAGTTGTAGTATGATATTCTCTGACACACTACTCTTATCTTCCTTATGTAACAAAGAATATACTTTCTTACAGAAGTATAAAATGTTTGTCAGTTTTATTTCCATGTCAAATATAAATCTTGTCCTTAAACGTTTTAAAAAGGAAGTTTATCATATTTGCACAAGAAAATTAAATTAATTCTCTTAGATAGAAGGGATCATTTTTTTATAACTGAGGTTCTGCCAAGATTTTTTTGAGAAATGGTAGCTATCTAGACATAGCATTTCTATGAACTTCTTTATTTCTTACTTGATATGTTTACCCAATAATCCAATATTACATATATGACTTTTTTTTGAAACTGAGTAAATGTTATGTATGTTAATGTTATGAGATATTAATATCAGGCAATAAAAAAGACAGAAAACATTATGTTAAGTGAAAGAAACCAGACACAAACTACTACATATTATATGATTCCATTTATATAAAATGTAAATACAAATCAATTTATAAAGATGGAATTAGAATAGTGGTTATGTAGGACATGGGAAGAATCAAGGGATTGAGGGATAACTGCTAAGGAGTGTGAAGTTTTTCATTTTGGAGTAATACAATTGTTCTAAAATTTTTCATCGTGATGAATACACAGAACTGTGATTATACTAACAGCCATTGATTGTGCACTTTGGATAGACTGTGTGGTATGTGAATATATCTCTCTATATATATACCTGCTTAAAAACCCAATCTCTTACTTAAAGTTATGCTACAAAATGTATGTGAATGATAAAAGTTCTTCCATTGCTAGAGAATTATTCTAGCAATGGAAGAACTTTTATCATTAATATAAAGGCAGTGGCCACCAGAGGTTTTGAAGGGAGGGAGAGAGAAGAATAAGTATATTATGGGAGCATTTTCAGGACATTGGAGTTGTCCTGCATGACATTGGAATGATGAATATAGGCCATTATATATTTTGGCATAACCTACAAAATTGTGTAGGACAGAGTGTAAACTATAAGGTAAACTATAGATCAGGTTAGTAGCAATGCTTCAATATGTGTTCATCAATTGTAAAAATGTACCACACTAATGAAGGATGTTGTTAATGAGGGAAGGTGTGGAAGGGTGTGGAGGTAGGGCAAATGAGAATCCCCTATATTTTTTATGTAACTTTTATATAATCTAAAGCTTCTTTAAAAAATAAAAACTAAAAATAAATGTATGTGAAGCTACCATCACAGAGTTTTAATCTTAGGCATGCTTGATTACTTTTATGCAAACATGTTGCTATGTCAAGAAGAGAAAAGCAGAATCACATTCTTCTCAGCATGTTCTAGACAAAAAAGAAAAGAAAAGAAAAGAAAAGAAGCCTTTTAAAGACAGCCTTCCATTAGAGTTGTCAGTTCTCTGTGGTTGTTTGTTTGTTTTGTTCTCCCTCACCTCCAGTGGTAAGCACTAGAATCCGATCTGTGATCATTAGAAGAGACTTCTTAGTTAAGACACCAATAAATAATATCAGCAGAAAGTATTCCTTAACTAGAACTTCATGATGACAGGAAAAGAATTGGTTGAATATGACTGAATCCAACATTTTAGAGCTTGATTTCTCTTTTGCTATGCAATGAATTTAAACATAAATACATACAAAATCCATAAAGGATGCACTACAAAATTATGATATAAAAGTGTTGTGACCTTTTATTGGGGAAATAGTGGAAGACTTTAACCAATAGGGACAAACTATCTGGATTTAATTTTCCCATTCTGCACTAACTATATATTCTTTTGTTCCCTCAAATCTACTCCTTGACTATTATTCTTTATTTCAAATCTCACTATTTACATCTTTCTGATACATGTGCAAAAATATCTACTCCATGCCTTCCTTATTACTGTAGTAAAGGCATATTCATTTTCAAATCTGAGCCCTCTTTATGCATCTGTATTACTGTAACACTTTGCCTTCTCTTAACCCCTGGGAGTGATAGTGTTTTGTTCTATATTTGGGAGAAAGAACCACTTAGATTTTTGGGTCTAACACCAAAATAGAATCCCTTTGGAGATATTCCCTGTGTTATGCCATTAAACTTCCTACTAGCAACAACAGTAGTTCAGAAGTATTGTTTTGAAATTTACTCACTCCCAAAGTCTTTAATGCATGATGAAAAAATTGATGTGAGTTTTCAGTTCATCCTTCCATCTTGCCAGACATAAAAGGTCTGTCCATAGGGTTTCCTCAGGTGTTTGGACAGTGTGCCAGGACATCAAACCTTGAAGAGAGCATGGAACTATGAGGGCTATGAATGTTAGGATAAAGTGTCAACTAGGCAGGTAATTGTACCCAGTTGTTTGGTCAAGCAAGCGCTAGACTAATTGTAACACCAGGGCATTTAGATCTATATCAGGTGTCCAGTGGTGTGGGGCATGTAAAGATATCCCTTCTAAAGTGAAGGATAAGCTGTTGCATCTGGCCCTGCCTATGACCAAAAAAGAGGGACAATGCTTGGTTGGTCTCTTCAGATTTTTCAGACAACACATTCCTCATTTGGGTGTGCTACTCCAGCCCATTTACCAAGTGACCAGTAAAGCTGCTAGTTTTGATTGGGGACCAAAACAAGAGGAGGCTTTGCCACAGGTCCAGGCTTCTGTGCAAGCTGCACTACCACTTGGGCCATAGGATCAAGCAGAACCAATGGTGCTGGAAGTTTCAGTGGCAAGTAGAGATGCTCTCTGGAGCCTTTGTCAGTCCCCTATAGGAAAATCAAAACACAGACACTTAAGATTTTACAGCAAAGCCCTACCATCCTCTGCAGATAACTACTTTCCTTTTGGGAAACAGCTTTTGGCCTGCTACTGGGCCTTAGTAGAGAGTGAATGCGTAACCATGGGCCATCAAGTTGCCATGAGACCTGAGTTACCTATCATGATCTAGGTATTGTCTGACCCACCAAACCATAAACTTAGGCATGCACAGCAGCACTCCATAATACACTGGAAGTGGTATATAGGAGATAGGGCTTGAGTGGGTCCTGAAGGCACAAGTAAGTTACGTGAAGAAGTAGCCCAAATGTCCATGATCACCACCCCAGCCATGTTACCTTCTCTGTCCCAACCCACAGCTTTGGCCTCTTGGGGAGCCCCTTACAATCAGTTGACTGAGGATGAGAAATCTCGGACCTGGTTTACAGATAGTTCTGCACTATATGCAGGTACCACCCCAAAGTGGATAGCTGCAGCACTGCAGCCATTTTCTGGGACATCCCTGAAAGATAGTGGTGAGGGCAAATCCTCCCAGTGGGCAGAACTTTGAGCAGTGCTCCTGGTTTTTCATTTTGCTTGGAAAAAGAAGTGCCAAAGGTACATTTGTACAGTGATTCATGGGCTTTTGCCAATGGTTTAGCTGGATGGTCAGGGACTTGGAAGGAACATGATTGGAAAATTGGTTACAAAGAGGTCTGGAGAAGAGGCATGTGGATAGACCTTTCTGAGTGGGCAAAAAACATGAAAATATTTGTGTTCCCCTTGAATGTTCAGCAGTGGGTAGCTTCAGTAGAGGAAGATTTTTAATAATCAAATAGATAAGATGACCCGCTCTGTGGCTAATGGTCAGCCTCTTTCCTCAGGCACTCCTGTCATTGACCATTGGGCTCATGAACAAAATGGCCATGGAGATAGGGATGGAGGTAATGCATGGACTCAGCAACATGGACTTCCCCTCACCAAGGCTGACATGGCTACAGCCACTGCTGAGTGTCCAATCTACCAGTAGCAGAGATCCACACTCAGCCCCTGATATGACACCATTCCTCAAGGTGAACAGCCTGCTACATGGTGGCAGGTTGACTACATTGGACCACTTCCATCATAGAAGAGGCAGCAATTTATTTTAACTGGAATAGACACATACTCCAGATATGGGTTTGCATTTCTTGCACAGAATGCTTCTTCCAAAACTAACATCTGTGGACTTAACGATTGGCATTCCACACAGCATTGCTTCTGATCAAAGAACCCATTTCACAGCAAATGATGTGTGGTAATGGGCACAAGCTCACAGAATTCACTGGGCTAACCATGTTCCGCATCACCCTGAAGAAGCTGGATTGATAGAACAGTAGAATGGCCTTTTGAAGACTCAATTACAGTGCCAACTAGGTGGCAATACCTTGCATGACTGAGGTAGTGTTCTCCAGGTGGCTGTGTATGCTCTAAATCAACGTCCACTCGATGGTGCTGTTTCTCCCATAACCAGGATTCATGGGTCCAGGAATCAAGGGGTGGAAATGGGAGTGGCACCACTCACTATTACCCCTCGTGAACCACTAAGGATTTCTTTTCTTCCTTTCTCTACAACCTTAAGCTCTGCTGGTCTACAGGTTTTAGTCCCAAAAGCAGGAGTGATGTCACCAGGGAACTCAACAATGATTCCATTGAACTGAAAATTAAGACTGCCCCCTGGCAACTTTGAGCTCCTCTTCCCTCTGAATCAATAGGCAAAGAAGGGAATTACTGTACTGGCTGGAGTGATTGATCGTGACTACCAAGGGGAAATAAGACTGCATCTACATAATGGGGGTAAAGAAGAGTTTGCCTGGAATATTGGACTTCCTCTAGGGTGTCTCCTAGTACTGCCATGTCCTGTGATTAAAGTCAATGGAAAATTGCAACAACCCAATCCAAGCAGGACTAAAAATAGTCCAGAATCTTCAGGAATGAAAGTTTGGGTCACCCCACCAGGCAAAGAACCACAGCCAGCTGAAGTGCTTGCTGAGGGTAATGGGAACATGGAATGGGTAGTGGGACAAGGTAATGATAAATATGAACTTCGACAATGTGACCAGTTACAGAAACAAGGACTGTAATGGCCATGAATCTTTCTTCCTTGTTTCGTTATGAATATGATTGTATATGTACACTAAATGAATTTCTTTGATTTCTTCCCCAACCTTTTCCCTTATCATATGACAAGCTGCATTAGTTTCATGTCATAATATTTAAGGATACCACATTTAAGAGTGAATATTACCCAAGGATGTAACACCCGGTTCTGTAGGGAAGTAATACATTTCCCGTTGTACGCAGGAGAGTTAAACATTGTTAGGCAGAAATATATATATATGCATGCCTGTTATTGTTTTTACTTAAAGACGAAGTATGGTTTAAGGTAATGCATATGGTTGCTGAGTTGAGAAGGGATGGACTGTGATTGTAAGGCTAATGTGTCAACTCAGCCAAGTAATTGTGCCCAGTTGTTTGGTCAAGCAAGCACTGGGCTAATTGTATTACAAGGACATTTATGGACTTTAGTTACCAGTGACTTTACTGCATAGATAGCTGATAACATCTACACCAGCCAGGAAGATTGCCATCATCAATGAGTGACCCTTTATCCAATCAGTTGAATGCCTTAAAAGGGAAGGTGATTTCAGCATTCAGAGAGAATTTCCCAGCTGTCTTTGGATAGCCAGCGACTCCCGGAAACTCATCAAGGACCTTCATTGGACATTCATTGGAACCCCTGATTTGCAGCCTGCCTGCAAAACCTGGAGTTGTGCATCCCCACGGTCACATGAGAGACTCTTGTAAAATCTCATACTAGTTACAGATACCTCCTGTTGATTCTGTTTCCCTAGAGAGCCTTGACTAAAACAAGAGCCAAATACCAATGCATAATACAAAGTGATACCAGATTGGAAGCAGGCAAATAATCAGATTTCTACTCAATAGAACAAACCAAGCTAGGCAAAACAATGGATCCTGATTTGAAAACAACCTAGATTAATACCAAGAGAAGGTAATGATGGACAATTTCCATGCAGGCAGTGGTGAGAAAGCAGCAGAATCTGGACAAAAGAGCAAACAGTTGTGGGTTCTTTTTACCTGATTCAAAAGGACTGAGCATGGGTGTTTTGGAAGTGTTTATGGATAAGCAGCATAAACACTTTGTTTTGGTTTCATATTTCTTTTTTGAGTCCTTAAACAAGGAAACTATTTCAATATTAAGATATTAGAGTGAAGCATACTATAAGAGTTTAAATTCTAATGATGTGACAAGCCAGTTGGAAAGCACAGTTCTTCAATATGAATAGTCAATTCTAAAATATAGTACTAGTTGTCTCCTATAAGCTACTCTGGGTAGATTTTAGGGTATGAGAGTATTTTGTAACCTTTCATTTCCAAGATAAATTTGAGCAGTAATGATTAAAGGAATTTGCATATCTTACAAAATACTGTTGATAATTTTCAAATATAACTAACATCTTATGAATGAAAGATTTGGGTACTATCATATCTATATAAACACAAAATGAAATACTACAATTACTTTTGCCTTTACAGGCCAGAAAGAGTTGGCACATTTCTTGGGTACCTTATTAACATTTGAAATGTTCAGTCCTCTAAGTCTCATGGGCAGTGTTTTCCTGGTTTTATTTGTTCATATTTTAAAATCTTTCCCAGTTATGAATATTTGCATTTGAATAAAATTTAGGTTTTTCAAGTTGAGTAAAAAGAGAGTATGATTCAGAGATATTATAAAATAATTTTTAAAAATATATTTCCTTTGGTCTCAAAAAAGAAGAAAAATATCTAACCACCATAAGCATATTCTTCAAGACTATGTATTGCAGAATAAGAATATATTTTAATTCAAATTTTAATTAATTCTAAAATGTTGTTTTATTCCATTTTATTTTATTATTTTGTTTATTTTTATTTTATTTTATTTCTGGGACAGAAAAAGAAAATGTTTTCTATTAGTTCCCAATTATCAAAAGGCTTGTTTTCTACCCTGAATCCTCATTAATTTTGTTACCACTATAATGTTCTCTCATCCCTAAATCTCACAGTAATATAGAGGGCTTCTGAGTTTACCAGATGGAGCTCCTTATTTAATGATTTGTTGAAGGATGGAAATCACTCCTCTCCCTCTACGATCTGAGCAATCTCTTGCCCTGGGAGGCCAACGTTCCAACAGCCAAGGAAGTAAGAGGCCAAGATCTGAATCAAATTTCAAGGATAAACCACATACCTGGCAAGGGCACTAAAAGTGCCTGTTCAACCACTGACTCGTTTGTTGGAAAATAGCAATGTTGCTGGAAACTTATGTTTGACTTTTAATCATAGCTATCTGTACTGCTTTCAGCAGAAATAAGACCACACTGCCCTCACTCCCTAAGCCAGTTCCCTTACTCAGGAAAGAAACAAGAAGGTGTAAAGGGAAAATATAGAGCAACATCACAGATAGTAAAGCAGGTTTATAGGTTTACTAAGAAATAAACTCACCAAAAGACAGAAGAGTTTTAGGGAATGGTGCTGTACTACAAAAGCCAAAACAATGTTTGAGGGGAATACTGTGCTCATAAAAATAATTATATTGGTTTATGATTATTCCAACAAAATCACACTAGTGGAGCTCACCCAAGGGTATGCATTCATATTAGTTATGGAGGAATAACTCTTTTTCTTGTGAAAGAAGTATATTTATATTTCAAAATCATATTTGAACCATATATTTGACCATTCTGGTCATCTGCTATAAACAAGAAATAATTGTTTGGGATCAGCTCAAATAATAATGCATGTGTCCAAAGCCCAATTATGTCATTCAAAGGACAGGTTCACATTCGTTCAATTTCTATCCACATAGGTTTATGTTACTGTTATCCTATAATAATAAACTTATTTAATTACTGAAATGTATGGCTTGTTTCTAAATAATTATATAGCTCCTAATTTTAGCTCTTGCCTAGTGATGATCAGACAGTTATGTGAATATTTAACTAAAGCAACAGTACACTTTTTATCTGAGAGGCAGTTTAGACTTTGAAATAAAATAGAAATATCTAGGTTAAAATCTTTGCTAAATAAACCATTATTGACAGCAAGTTACTTTGCATAGGTTTAATGTCTTCATCCATAAACTTAGGATATTTCCTATGCTGAGATTTGTGTACTAAAATAATAGATTTTAGGTTTCTGGCATGCAATAAATGCTCAATATATACAACATGGTAGTTATAATTTTGTAATTGCATAGAAAAGTAGGAGTTGTGGTAAGATTGTATATTACTTTTATATTGCTGCTTTGAAAAATTACCACAGCATTAGTGGCTTAAAACCAAACAAATTCATTATCATATAGTTCTCTGTCAGATGTTCAACTCTAAGCTAAAATCAAAGTGTTGGCAGGGCTGCATTCCTTGTTGGAGGCTCCAGAGTAGAATCTGTTTCCTTGCCTTTTCCAATTCCTAGAGGTCATTAACTTTCTTTTGCTCATAATCTTCTTCCTTCATCTTCAAAGCTAACAAAATTCGAGTTGATTCCTTATGCCATCATCTCTCTGTTTTTCTCTTTCTCTTTTTTTTTGTTTCCTACACCCCGCACCAGTGATCCTCCCCTGCCACAGTTTTACGACTCTTCTGCAATCCAAAATGTCCCCCAAAACAAAGCCAATATATAAAAATAAATAAAAAATGAAATAAAATAAAATAAAAATTTTTGCTGTTTTCCATCCCTGTAAGATCTGTTATTTTTTATGTACAGTGACAATTTCTTCTGTAAGTACCCCCAGTGTCTTGTTTTTATCACTTTATTTTCAAAGAAGTTTTAGGTTACAGAATAATCACATAAAAAATATAAGAGATTCCCATATGTACCACTCCCCTGCCCCTCACATTTTCCCCTGTTAATAACATCTTATATGAGTATGGTACATTTGTTACAATTGATGAGCAAATATCGAAGCATTGCCACTAACGATGGTAAATGGTTTTTATTATGGTTCACATTCTGTACTGTACACTTCTATAGGTTCTAACAAATTACATAATGGCCTGTATTCGTCATTGCAAGATCATGCAGAACAATTCCAATGTCCTAAAAATGTCTCATGCTCCATCCATTCTTCCCTTCCCCCTCCACTCGGAACCCATGGTAACCACTCAGTTCCAATTTCTGAAGAATAAAGTTCATAGTTGCAGGCATTAATACTGAGGACTTGAAATATTGGCCAGACTTCTTTTATTAAGCACCATGTTTTCCAGAGGCTCTTGTCCTTTTATTTGAGAACATAGCAGGACTCCCCAGGATGGGAGTTTAATATTTTCTTGTTTATTTGTGGGTCTCCACCTACTGCAATAACATGACAAGATGAACACTTAAATATTCCATAGAAGCATGCCCGAGGTGCACCCTTTCCCACAGAACCCCTTACCCCTGATGCCCTGCACCAACAACCCTCCCCTGCTGTATTTGCTAAAAGAACTGTGACGGTTAGGCTAAGGTGTCAACTCGGCCAGGTAATTGTGCTCAGTTGTTTGGTCAAGCAAGCACTGAGCTGAGTGTAATACAAGGACATTTATGGGCTTTAGTCATCAGTGAGTTTACTGCATAGATGGCTGATTACATCTACAATCAACCACGGAGATTGCCTTCAGCAACGAGTGATGCTTTATCCAATCAATTGAATTCCTTAAAAGGGGAAGTGATTTCAGCATTCAGAGAGAATTTCCCAGTTCATCTTTGTACAGCCAACATCTCCTGGAAACTCATCAAGAAACTTCTTGAACTTTCATCAGAGCTCCTGGTTTGCAGCCTGCTTGCAGAACCTGAACTTGTGCATCCCCACGGTCACATGAGAAACTCTTATAAAATCTCATACTATTTACAGATATCTCCTGTTGATTCTGTTTCCCTAGAGAACCCTGACTAATACAGTTTGGCATCAAGAGTAGAGTGGTTCTTAAGGAACAGAGTCTTAAACATGGGATGTCTGAGATGGTTCTGGGAGTTTAGAAATTGGCTTTCTACTGCAATTGGGCTCAAGGGTACTAATGACTCCTTTTTCAATAATAAAGAGGCCACTAGCAGTCCATGGCATGAGATGGCAATGCATTCCTCTACTTTCTCGCTTATAAGAGGCAAGGATATTGGTGAGAGTGTTTTCAACACCGTAAGAGAGTTTTGCGAAGTTGAAAGGTACAGTGATGATGGCTGGCTCCTCCTAGAAACTCTGAATACAGTTACAAAAAAAAGATGAGCTAAAGACTTCAAATTTGAAACTTAAATGCCACATGAATGATGTGAGGGGTTCGGTATGTGCTATGAAAGAAAATCTTGTCTCCTGCAGCCACAGGCTAGAGATATCTCAGAACCAAACTCAGGCTTTCATAGTAAGAGTAGCAGGATTACAAAGAAAACTAAAATCTCGACCTTGCAGGGAATCTGTGTTAAAGTGGAGGCATTGATTGGAAAGGGGTGGAACCCCAAGGATTGGGATGGAGACATATGGGATGACAATAATATGGGTGGGGACATTAGAACCCTAAATTCTGCTGAGAATTTAGCAGATAAACCTGTGATGGCCTGCCCTGTGGAGACCACACCTTGTCAACCTTGTATCACCCAGCCTACAGCCTGCCCCAGGGAGTCTGGACTTCCTCCCCGCCCTGAGGCAGATACCGGCACAAATCCAGCATACACTGCCCAGCCTCCACCCTGCCCTGAGGAATCTACCTTCCAACCCCTGTCTGAAGAGATTAATCCTGCCTCACCAGAAGAAAATGCAAAGGAATGCCCTGAGGTCAGTAGCTTGTAAGACATTTCTAATCCTTCTCCTTACCTACCCTCACCACTCCTCTTGTTTTCGAGACCTATTACTAAGCTAAAATCACAAGCTCCCAAAGGTGAAATGTAAAGTGTGACCCATGAGGAATTGTTATACTCTGAAAGAACTGCATGAGTTTTCCAATTTATATAGACAGAAACCAGGGGAATATGTGTGGGAATGGATAGCTAAGGGTATGGGATAATGGTAGAAGGAAGATAAAATGAGATGACGCTGAATTTATTGATATGGGCCCACTAAGCAGACATTCTGGATCAACACTGTAGCTTGGACTCTAACAGTTTGATCAGGTGGGTGACTGAAACATGGACCAAAAGATGGCCTAGCATGTCTGAAGTTGAGATGCCCAATTTGCCCTGGTATACCATAGAAAAGGGAATTCAAATGCTTAGAGAGATTGGAATGCTAGAATGGATTTACCATTTAAGACCTGCCCATCCACCCCAGCCAGGAATGTCCAAAGGGCACATCTTTAACCAGCACTGTGAAGAATAAATCTGTAAGACTAACTCCATCTTTTCTGAAGAGCTCTGTGGTTGCTGTCCTCTGTGGTCCAGATATTACTGTAGGGAGGGCTGTAATGGAATTAGAACCCTTAAACATTATGTGGATGATCAGATCTCCAGGAGATAAAAGTCAAGTATCAGCAGTTAATTGTCAAAGACAAGGTAGGCATAGCTACTGCAATGAAAGGCATATTCAAAGCAGCACTCAAAATAGTCACATAGAGTTACAGCTTTGGCTAATAGATCGTGGGGTACCTAGAAGTGAAATACATGGGCAGTCTACTAAATTTCTTCTAGATCTGTATAAGCAGAAGAGTTCAAGGTCAAGTTAACAAAACCCTAACTCAAATTACAGACACAGAGAATCATGGCCCCTTAATCAATTTCCACACATGAGACAGTTCACAGACCCAGAGCCCCTTGAGTGAGAAGAAGGCCAGGTCCCCTTGGAGAAGGATCCTGTTAAAATGCCAAAAATTTATGTTAATCTTCCTCCCACCTTTCCCCAAGGAGGTTTATGGCCTTTTACCAGAGTAACTGTGCATTGTGGAAAAGGAAATAATCAGACATTTTAGGGATTCTTAGCCACTGGCTCAGAAGTGACATTAATTCAGAGATCCAAAATGTCACTGTGGCCCAACAGCCAGAGTAGGGGCTTATGGAGGTCAGGTGATTGATGGAGTTTTAGCTCAGGTTTATCTCACAGTGGGTCCAATGGGTCTCTGGACCCATTCTGTGGTTATTTTCCCAGTTCCAGAATGCATAATTGGAATATACTCAGTAACTGGCAGAATCCCCACAATGGATCCCTGACTTGTGGAGTGAAGGCTATTATGATCGGAAAGGCCAAGTGGAAGCCATTACAACTGCCCCTACCTAGCAAAATAGTAAATCAAAAGCGATGCTGGGGAGGTGGATGTGGGTCAAGTTGTTCAGCTTCCATCTACCATATGGGAAGTCTCAGATCAGATCTCCGGGGCCTCCTGGTAAAATAGCAAACAGGAGAACCAGGCCCGCACAGGGAACCATGCAGCAAGATGATGACGCAACAAAAGAGAAATACAGGGAGAGTCAAGGCAAGATGCCCCAGAAAACAAGAACTGAGGTAGCGCAAGTGACAGGGTGCCTCTCTCCCACATCAGAGGTCCATAGTGTCGAATCCCGGTGAAGCCTGCAGAAGGCAAGAAACAGACACAGAAGATCATCCAGAGAATGGACACAGAAAGCAAGCAGGGTTGGGAGTGGGGGAGGGGTGGACAGAGAAAAAAAAGAAAAAAAGCAATACTGGATTCTTGGAAGGATTGCAGATTAGTGCCACCATCAAGGATTTGAAGGATGCAGGGATGGTGATTCCTACCACATTCCCATTCAATTCTCCTATTTGGCCTGTGCAGAAAACAGATGGATCTTGGAGGACAACAGTAGATTATTGTAACTTAACCAGGTGGTGACTCCAATTGCAGCAGTAGTCCCAGGTATGGTATCATGGATAGAGCAAATCAACACATCCCCTGGTAACTGGTATGCAGCTGTTGATCTGGAAAATGCTTTTTTCTCAATTGCCATTAGTAAGGACCACCAGAAATGATTTCTTTCTGCTGGCAATGCCAGCAGTATACCTTCACTATCCTGCCTCAGGGATAGTTCAACTCTCCAGCCCTATGTCATAATATTGTCCACAAGCAGCTTGATCATCTCTCCCTCCCACAAGACATCACACTGGTCCACTATATTGATGATATCGTGTTGATAGTACCAAGTAAGCAAGAAAGAGCAAAGACTCTAGACTTATTGGTAAGACATTTGTGTGAGAGAGGATGGAAGATAAATCCAACAAAAATACAGGGTCCTTCCACTTCAATGAAATTTCTAGGTGTCCAGTGGTGTGGGAGATGTCAAGATATCCCTTCTAAAGTGAAGGATAAGCTGTTGCATCTGGCCCTTCCTATGACCAAAATAGAGGCACAATGCTTAGTTGGTCTCTTTGGATTTTGGAGACAACACATATCCCATTTGGATGTGCAACTACAGCCCATTTACCAAGTGACCAGTAAAGCTGCTAGTTTTGATTGGGAACCAGAACAAGAGGAGGCCCCGCGACAGGTCCAGGCTGCTGTGTAAGTTGCACTACCACTTGGGCCATACAATCTAGCAGATCCAATAGTCCTGGAAGTTTCAGTGGCAAATAGAGATGCTGTCTGGAGACTTTGGCAGGCCCCTATAGGAAAATCACAATGCATACCCTTAGAATTTTGGAGCAAACCCTGCCATCCCCTGCAGATAACTATTCTCCTTGAGAAACAACTTTCGCTCTACTGCTGGGCCTTAGTTGAGACTGAACACTTAACCATGGGCTATCAAGGTATCATGAGAGATTTGAGTTGCCTATCATGAGTTGAGTATTGTCTGACCCACAACACCATAAAGTTTGGCATGCCCAGCAGTGTTCAATAATAAAGTGGAAGTGATATATACAAAATGGGGCTTGAGCAGGCCCTGAAGGGACAAGTAAGTTACATGAAGAAGTAGCTCGAATGCCCATGGTCACCACTTCTGCCATGTTACCTTCTCTTTCCCAGCCCACAGCTTTGGCCTCTTGGGGAGTCCCTAATAATCAGTGGACTGAGGAAGAGAAAACTCAGGCCTTCTTTACAAATGGTTCTGCACTATATGCAGGTACCACCCAAAAGCGGACAGCAGCAGCACTGCAGCCCTTTTGTGGGACATCCCTGAAGGACGGTGGTGAGGATAAATCCTCCAGATGAGCAGAACTTCGAGTAGTGCACCTGATTATTCATTTTGCTTGGAAAAAGAAGTGGTCAGAAGTGCAAATTTACACTGATTCATGGGCTGTTGCAAGTGGTTTGGCTGGATGGTCAGGGACTTGGAAGGAATATGATGGAAAATTGGTGACAAAGAGATCTGGGGAAGAGGTATGTGGATAGACCTTTCTGAGTGGGCAAAAAACAAGAAAATATTTGTGTCCCACATGAATACTCACCAGAGAGTGACTTCAGCAGAGGAAGATTTTAATAATCAAGTGGATAAGATGATCCACTCTGTGGCTAACGCTCAGCCTCTATCCGCAGGCATTCCTGTCATTGACCAATGGACTCATGAACAAAGAGGCCATGGAGGTAGGGATGGAGATTATGCATGGACTCAGCAACATGGACTTCCCCTCACCAAGGCTGACTTGGCTACAACCACTGCTGAATGCCCAATCTGCCATCAGTAGAGACCCACTCTCAGCCCCCAATATGGCACCATTCCCCGAGGTAATCATCCTGCTACCTTGATTACATTGGACCACTTAACTAGGTGGCAATATTTACAGAGCTTGGGAAATGTTCCCCAGGAAGCTGTTTAAGCTCTAAATCAGCATCCACTCTATGGTGCGATTTCTCCCATAACCAGGATTCATGGGTCCAGGAATCAAGGGGTGGAAATGGAAAGTGGCACCATTCACTATTACCCCTAGTGACCCACTAGGAAAATTTTTGCTTCCTGTCCCTGCAAACTTAAGTTCTGCTGGTCTATAGGTCCTAATTCCAAAAGGAGGAGTGCTGCCACCAAGGAACACAATGATTCCATTGAACTGTAAGTTAAGACTGCCCCCTGGCCACTTTAGGCTCTTCTTACCTCTGAATCAACAGGCAAATAAGGGAATTACTGTACTGGCTGGGGAGATTGATCATGTCTATCAAGGGGGAATAGTACTCCATTTACATAAGGAGGGCAAAGAAGAGTTTGCCTGGAATACAGGAGAATCTCCAGGGCATCTCCTAGTATTGCCATGCCCTGTGATTAAAGTCAATAGAAAATTGTGACAACCCAATCCAAGATTATGGACTAACAGTGGTCCAGAATCTTCAGGAATGAAAGTTTGGGTCACCCCACCAGGCAAAGAACCACAGCCAGCCGAAGTGCTTGCTGGGGGTAAACAGAACATGGAATGGGTAGTGGAATAAGGTAGTGATAAATATGAACTTCGACTTTGTGACCAGTTACAGAAATGAGGACTGTACTAGTCATGAATCTTTCTTCCTTTTTTCGTTATGAGTATGATGGTATATTTACACAAAATGAATTTTTTTCTTCCCCAACTTTTCCCCTTATCATATGACAAGTTGTATTAGTTTCATGTCATAATATTTAAGGATGTCAATATTAAAAGTAAATATTATGCAAGGACTTGCACCCTATTCCGTAGGGAATTAGTGTATTTCGAGTTGGACAGCCAACATCTCCTGGAAACTCATCAAGGACTTTCATCAGAGCCCCTGCCTGCTGAACCTGGCCTTGTCCATCCCTATGGTTATGTGAGACACTTGTAAAATCTCATACTATTGACAGATATCTCCTGTTGGTTCTGTTTCCCTGGAGAACCCTGTCTAATTCAAGAATATTCCCACCATTGTAGTTTTCTGCCTCCCTCTTCTACTTTTAAGAATTCTTGTGATTATATGCCCCCCCCCCCCCACACACACACACACATAATCCGGGTTAATCTCCCTCTTTTAAGGTCAGCTGATTAACAACCTTAATTCCATCTGAAACATAAATTCCCCTTATCATTAACCCAAATATACATAGGTTCTGATGATTAAGTCTTGAACAACTCTACAAGCTGTTATTCTGCCTTCTACAGATAGGATTACTGATATAAGCAATGCCTAACTTGTGCAAATACAAAGTCAGAAATGAGATTCAGTTAGTCATTCTGATTCTTTATTTTGTTTGAATTATTATTGAGAAAAGCAATTTGGTCTAGTTATAATCTGAACTGTTACAAAATCAAATTCCTACTTCTTTTATGACTGGATCATGATTCCATTTTCTAGTGATGCCTCTAAATTTTCTGCCCATCAATAATATGCCTATCATAAATATATATTCCCATCTAACACATCTGTCCTTTCTTAGTGTAAATCAATATTAATCTCATTTTAGAGTTTTCACTAGATCAAAAAAAGGAATGCAGCTTTTCCTTTCCTTTTTTTTAACTGAACTTGAGCAAGCCTCATGGAAAAAGAAATCTATTTGATTTATATATTTATAACACATAGCAAAGGGGAAAATGAAATTCAGTCACCCTTTAAGCAGAACGAATAACTTAAATTTTAGTTGTTCTTCAGGATACATAAGCCCCTCCCTTTAATACTCAAAATAATGATCATTAACTTTGATGAATCAGCATCCACTCTATGGTGGATAATAATGGATAACAAGAGATAAGTTTTGTTGTGAATTTTGAAAATTAAATTGGTTAATGGATATTATAGAGGCATTCAATTATAGCTGAGAAAATTTCCTCCAAGCAAGTTCTGTCTTCACGCAAAGGGCAACAATCACAAATCTTATTCTATACCTACTCTAAATAATGCCTTTAAGCTTTGGTATTCATAGCTTTTTGGTAGCTGTCTTATCCTGATAAAGAAAGGTCTTTTAGATAGTTTAACCAGATTGAACAACCCTCATGCAGAAATTGATCAAAACCCAAAATTCTTTGTGGTCTGAAGATTTCTGTAGTCTAAGACAACTACTGCCATTTGGGAAACAGATTACTGAGAAATAGGGGGAAAAAAATCCCTTAAATTTATTTGATTTTCTCATCAGCCATTGAAAGCTGATATCCCTGGATGGAATCGATTTAGAAATTTGACAGACTTGTCTCTAGATTAATGTTACTGAATGACACAAACAAGTAGGTTTTACTTTTGTTTCCTCTGGAGATAAGTGATTGTTCTATGATTCTTACAGGATCCTTTGAATAAAAGCTCCGTGTTTTAGCTCAGTGCTTTTCAAGAGTAAATGTATGTATAAAATCACCCTGGGATCTTGCTGAAATGCAAGTTCTGATTCCATGAGTGTGGATGAGGCCCATGATTCAGCATTTCTGGCACACTCCTGATATTACAGCGGTTCTGTCAACAACTGTTACTCCACTGTTCCATGGATTTCTCTACCTCTCTTCCTGTTAAATTTGCTTCAGGCTTTTTGTTTTCCCCAGCTTTGTTCTATACTCTCCATAATAATAATGTAATAATAATATATAAGTCATAGTTAATTTTCATCATGGATTTTATCGCAAATATTGGTTATAATTAATTTGAAGGGAATGTGGTTGCCATCTATCTTTTAAAAAATAATTGTTTTTTTTTAAATAAAATCTGCTTTCCAAGACTTCCTGATTTCAAATGTTAAGCTATTTTATATTTTTATCTCTTACTATCTTTAATCATTATAAGCCAGATACATTTGAATATGTACTGTGTATCATGCATTGTATTTGATCCTGGGAATCAAGGATGAATCTGTCAGTTTTATTTCTTTTAAAGATCTTTCCACCAAACAAAGAAGATGGAGACATATGCAGGAAGATATTAGTCAATGGGAAGGGGGAGGGAGTTGATGTCCTATAATAAGTGACAATTAAACTGTGCCTCAGTGAAGTATAAGATTTTGCCAGGTGGCAGCATTAAAAGTTATAAAGCTTAGCAATACACATAATGAAATTTAACTTTTATTGAGGACCTAATATGGACTAAGAAACAGTGCTGTGTAGGGACAATGTCAGAAGATCAATCTGTAAAGTTTTACATATTCCATGCAACATTTTTCCATTGGTAGTTAGCATCAACATAGAGTTTAAGAAGAGGAAGTCTTTTTGGATCTTGCTGCAATAACTTCTGGTATGACTACCTTCTTCCACATTTACTATAAGTTCCTGGGTATCTTTGGAACACTAGAATTGGGATTAGAGAACATGGATGTATTACAGATATCTTTTAATATTTTTAAGCTTTCATTAATTGGGATATAACTAAATTCCTCTGGAACGAATATTACCAACCAGTTTTTGCTCTGAGGAAAGTAGTACAGAAAAATAATTGAAAACATGGGGTCTAGAGTCAGACTGTGTCTGAAAACTGGATTTCACTTTTCCGAACTTTATAATTTTGGTAATTTATTAATACTTAATCTCTGTGTGTCTCAGTTTCCTTATCTAGTGTGAGTTCCAGTGGTAGTATTGTGATCGTGGCAGTACCTTCCTCATACCATTGTTGTAAAGATGAGGTAGATTGAAAAAAGACCACAAATTCCTTACATCTCTGGATGTGTGCTCCTGTATAGTATGCCTTTCCTGCTTCTCCTGTGAAAAGATGGAGTCTATTTCTCTACCTGTTGAATCTGAAACCACTATATGAATAAATCCACTCTAGCTGGCTAGAAAAGGCACATGGTAGAAAACTTAAGCCTCCCTGAAATTTATCTTGCCAACCATCAGAGTGAGTGAGGCTGTCTTATATTATCCAGCTCCAGCTGAGCCGTCAGCTAACTGCAACCATATGCATGAGCCCAGTAGAACTGCTCAACTAAGTTCTGCCCATATAGATAACCTACAGAACCATGAGTTATAAAATGATTGTTTTAGTCCATTAAAGTCAGTGATTAGTAAAGTATGGCTCATGGACCAAATCTGGCCTACTGCCTATTTTTGTAAATAAAGTTTTGTTGGAACACAGCCATGCTCATTTATTTGCATATTATCTATGCTGCTTTTATGCTAAAATGGCAGAGTTGAGTAGTTGTGAGAAAGATTATTTGACTTGAAGAACCTAAAATATTTACTATCTGGCCCTTTACAGAAAATGCTGACTCTTGCACTAAGTTCTGAGGGTGGCTGATTACATTACAAAGGTTAACAACTATAAGGACTGTGGTGATTTTAAAGTATGGCTGCAGATTATTTCAAACTCTTCTCATTGAAAGGTGGGGCCATGTCCCTGTTCTTAACTAATAAGTAGGCTTGTGACTGTCTCAACTGATAGAGTATAGTGACAGTGATAGTCTGTCACTTCTGAAGCTGGGAAATAAAGAAATCATGTAGCTTCTGTCTTATTTTGAACAACCTTTCTGACCCCTAAGCCACCATAAATGAAGTCTGATAACTCTGAGGCCTTTATGCTGACAGGAAGCCCAAGTCACTTGAGAGGCCATGTGTAGGCACTGCAGTTGACAATTCCAACTGTGCCCATCTCTGAGCACTCCCTCCGATGACTCCAGTCCCCAGTCATCTGAGTATTTCCAGTCATTTGAGGATCCAGATATTGTGAGCAGAGACAAGCCAACCTCTTTTCAGCCCCATCCAAATTTTGAACCCACAAAATTCATGAGCACATAAAAGATAGTTATTTTATGCCACCAAGTTTGGGGTATTTTTTAATTCTGCAAAAGATAACTAGAACGAGGAAAAAAGGAGGCAATATTTGTAAATTATTCAGAAAAATTCCTGGCTCAAGTTGGGTTCAGCAAATGCTATTTTTCTTATCACTTTCAGAAATACCCCATCATTGTACAGGAAGATGGAAGAAAAGAAAGTCAAGTGGTAACTATGTGGGCATTGGAGATGCCACTTACTAGATCTACAACCTTTTCTAAGTTTTCTGTGCAATGGGGATGATGACAGTAAAATTCCTACCTCAAAGTGTGTCATTAATGATTGTTAAATTACAGAAAACACATATAAGAGGGTGTGGCACAGAGTGTGAGTTTTAGAATGATGTTAGTTATCATCAGTGGGCTCCAGTGTATTGTAGATGTTCTCTTTCACTTCTACAAAATGCTCTATAATATCTCTTCATTCCACTTCACTCCAGAAATTATAATACTCAGTTCTCTTTCTGTTTTTTTTTTTTTTTTTAATTCTTTGTAGGAACACTTTATTTGGTTTGATACAATTTGTTATACAAAAGCAAAGCAGGGGGATTGATGTGGCTCAAATTGTTGGGCGTCCGTCTCCCATATGGAGGGACCCAGGTTCGATACCCGAGACCTCCCGGTAAAAAAATAAAATAAAATAAAATAAAATAAAAAAGCAAAGCTATCTTTTCCTCATATGTTGTGGTTTGAAGCTCTCTGTCCCCCAGAAAAAAAAAAAAAACATGTTCTTAAATTTAATCCAGTCTTGTGGACATGAACCTATTGTAAGTAGGACTTTTTAATGAGGTTACTTCAGTTAAGGTGTAGTCCAGCCCAATCAAAAAGGGTCTTCACACTAATGAAAGATGTTGCTAAGGTGGGAAAATGTGGGATGTGTAGGGAGCAGGGTATATGGGAATCCCCTATATATTCTCTGTAACATTTATGTAAACTAAATATCTTTTAAAACATTTTTTTAAATGAAAGGAAAAAAAAGAAAGAAAGACTACTACTGGAGTCCTTTATAAGTGGAATGAAATTCAAAAAAAAGAGAGAGAAAGCCACAGAGGTAACAGCAAGAAGATGGATATTAATGGAATCTGGAAAAGAAGGGAGAGAGACCAGGGGATGGCACCATGTGCCTTGTCATTGATGAGCTAAGAACCGAGGATTGCCATCCCCAGAAGGCCACAGTCTTCGGGCAGAAAGCATCACCTTGATGACGCCTTGATTTGGACTTTTTCCTAACCTCAAAACCATAAGTAAGCAAATTCCCAATTTTTAACCTGACGTATTTCATGGCATTTCCTTGAGCAGTCAAAGAAACAAAAACATTAGGCAACTTACACATAATACAGACTAGCTTCTTTGTATCCAGGCAGCATAAGCATCAAAACTCACATACAAACTCTTCTGATTTTATGCACATGGTTAGAACTTGCTTTGGTAACCTGGCACAAACAATTATCTTCTGGCCAAATTCACATTTGAATTGGTTTGCTCCAATTCAAAGATATTTTAAAAGCCATACCCTCCTTGTGCTATTCTAGAGTTAACCATGTTTCAGAACAAAATTGAAGCTATGGAAAGAATTATATTTTATAATATTAATTATAATTATGATTATATTACGTTTTGTGGCAGGCCAATTTCTCTTTCTAGGATGTGACTATAATTTCACAAAGTTGCTCGATGCCATGCAGATTGCAAACGAGAGAAAAACATGGAATGTGTAAGGAATTAGGTGTAACATTTTTTCTCACCTGTTTTAACAAGGGCAGATTTGAGCCTGCATCTGCTGGATTCAGTTTTCAGGTAGCAGGATATATTTTTCATAAGATAGTGATCTCTGTAATTCTTATTCATATACTAAATTCATATCTTAGAAATCTGTTGAAAATTACCAAAGATAAACCATTCTGAAAATTGTTATTGGCTACGGCTTTGTATCAAGGTGTGTGATTAAAACACAAATCAAATGTAAACTGTTTCTTTATGTCCTTTAATAAAGTTTCACATAACCAGCAGTCAACTACTTTTGGATTTATAATGATATGAACAGAAAATAAAAGTAAATAACAATCAAAACATATCAATTCTAGAAATAAAAACTTCAGCTGTCTTGCAGATTAAAAATCATGTTCATTTCTTTTCTATTTAAGTGGAAATATATCTTTTTTGTTTCATTTTTGCATATATATTTTGAAATCAATTTTATTAAGTATTCTTTACCTATAATTATATGTACCCATTTTAAGAGTACAGATCTATGGATGTTAAAAAATGTATGCATCTGGATAATCACCAACACAACCTAGCAGATTTCCACAATTCCAAAATATTCCCTCACGCTCTTTTTCAGTGAGACCTTAACCTGTTTCCAGCCTCAGCCAACAAATGACCTACTAATGTTACTACAGATATATTTGTTTTTCTAGAGGAATCAAATTGTATGTACTTTTTTGTGTCTGGATTCTTTTGCTTGGAATAATATTTTTGTGATTCATCCATGTTACATGTTATCATTAATTCATTCTGTTTTATTGCTGACTAGCATTCCATTGTATAAATATAGTACAATCTATTCATTCATCTGTTGATAGGCATTTGTGTTATTTCCAATTTTTGCTAGTAGAAATAAAACTGCTATGAACATTTAGTACAAATCTCTGTGTAATCATAGGTTTTTCTTCTCTCTTGAATAAATGTCTATAATGAAATTGCTTGGTCACATAATAAGTATGTGTTTAACTTTATTTGAAACTGTAAAAATAGTTTCCAAACTGGTGATACCAATTAAAATTTCCAACAGCAAAGCCTGAGAGTACCATTGGCTCCATATCTTTTTGAACAATTGTAATTATATGTTTGGTCTTTTAAGAGTTTAATCATTCAGTAAATCTTTAATTGTACATAACTATGGCTTTAATTTGTATTTCCCTATTGAGTAATGATGCAAGCATATTTCTACGTATTAACTGGTCATCTGTATATCCTCTTTTGTGAAGCATTTATTCAAATCCTTTGACTATTTTAAAAATTAGCATATGTTGTCCTCTTATTATTGTGTTGTAGAAGTTCTTTACATGTTATATATACATATCTTTTCTTAGCTATATATAAACTGAAAATATTTTCTCCCAGTACTTTGTTTACTTTTCATTCTTAATGGTATCTTTGAAGGGCAGAGTTACTAATTTTGATAAAATCCAACTTATCATTTTTTTTTTTACCCTTTGTGGTTAAAAACAATTGTTTGTTTGTTTGTTTGTTTTTGTCCTAAGAAATCTTTACCTAACTCAAGGTCACAAAGATTTTCTCCCATATTTTCTTCTAGATATCCTTAGTTTCAACAATTAACTTTATATGAGCAATTAATTTCAAGTTACTTTTTGTATATGAAGTGAGTTGAGGATCAAGGATCATATTTTGCAAATGGAAATCTAATTGTTACAACAAAATTAGATGAAAAGATTATCCTCTCTGTTTTGAATTATGATTGCTTAAAATCAATTGGCCATATATGTGTAGGTCAATTTTTGGACTCCCTATTCTGTTCCATTGATTTATTTGTCCATCCTTATGCCAACACCACACTTGCATTCATTAGTTTACCTTGATAGTAAGTTTTAATATTAGATAGTGCTAAGCCCTCCAACTTTGTCCTTTTTCATTATTGATTTGACTATTCTCAATTCTTTGACTGTATGGATGGATTTTAAAGGCAGTTTGTTAAATTCTCAAAGAAAAAAAAAAAAACTAGAATATTTAAGTTTCAACTTTGATTAGGATTGCAATATATCCATAGGTTAATGTAGAGGCATGAGCCAACCTGAGTCTCCACCCTCTGACTGGATCTGATATAAACAGAGACACAGAGAGAAAGACATGGAAAAAGGAAGCTACCATTTTTTGATCCTGCCATATGAGAAAGGACTCCAGGTTCACCTACAACTACAGAAAGGCAGAGAAGTGCTGAGAGACTGAAAGAGGAGGCCCAGTGAGAGGCAAACCCTAAGCCTATTTGCCCACAGCTGAACTCCAGTAGATGGTAGCTTCTGGAGGGGAAAGCAGAGACCTTGGCAGAGATGCCTACCGTCTTGTTTCACTGCATGGCAGCTGACTTTAGTGAGAAAGCATCTCTGATGTGCCTTGATTTGGACATTTAAGGGCCTTGGAAGTATAGACTTTTACCCTAAATAAAATTCCCATTATAAAAAAACCAAATGCATTTTTGGTACTTTGCATTGGTAGCACTGTGGCAAACCAAGACAACCTATAAAAATGAAGATAGTTCAAGGATTGGATGACTCAATGTTCTTAAGATGTCAATTCTCTCTCACTGACATAGTCCTGTTCAAAAGCATCTCATACCCACAGGAATGGATTAGTTCAAAAGCATAATCTTTTTCTTTTGGGGATCATATAAAGAAGCTCTGTCACATGGGTCTTCTTAATTTCTCTCAGCATTGTTTTGTAGTTTTCAGCGTACAACTCTGTTATGTTTTGTTAAATTTATACCTAAGTATTTCATTATTTTAGATGCTATCATAAATGGTTCTATATTTAAAATTTTATTTTCCAATTGTTAATTGCATTTATATAGATATGCAATTGACTTTTGCATATTGATCTTGTATCTTGCAACTTTGCTAAACTCAAATATTTGCTCAAGTAGCATGGTAGCTTTTTTTGTAGCTATTGTAGGATTTTCTATGTATAAATTATTGTCTTCTGAAAATAAAGGAATTGTACTTCTTTCCCATATGACTTTATTTATTTTGGGTGGAGCCTTACTTACTAGACACTCAAGTACAATGTTGAATAGCAATTAAAATAGAATTTCTCACATTCTTCCTAAGGTGGGGAAGGGGTGGAGGTGAATTCTGATAGGTCTTTTGTCAGTAAGTTTCAGACTAACTGTAGGTTTTCCTAGATGCCTTCTAACAAGTTGAGGAAGTTCCCTTCTATTCATAGTATATTAAGAGTATGTGGTGTTATTTTTTTTTTTAATTTAAATGGATGTTAAGTTTTGTCAAATACATTTGGCACATCTATTGAGAAAAATATATTATTTTCCTATTATTTGACTATAATTGTATGTGATTTTGAGTGCTTTTTGAATGTTAAACCAATCTTGCATTCTTGGGATAAGCTCCACTTGTGTGTTATGTGTTATCAATTTTAAATTTTGCCGGATTTAATTTGTAAATATTTTGTGAAGGGTTTTCTATCTGTGTTCATGACAGATATTGGTCTGGAGTTATCTTTTCATGTGATGTCTTCATCTGGTTTGTGTATCAAGGTAATGCTGACCACATTAAGTGAGGTGAAAAGTGTTCCCTCTTATATTTCCTGAAAGAGCTTGTGTAAATGGATATTATTCTTTCATTAAGTTTTAGATATAATCATAATTGAGTCCATCTCACCCAAAGTTATCTTTGTGAGAAGGTTTTTAAATTAAGAATTCAATTTCTTTACTAGATTTCAGTCTATTGAAATTTTTTATTTCTTCTTGCAACTAGTTATGGTAATTTATCAATTTATGTCTTTCAAGGAATGTGTTCATTTCATCAAATTTCTGAAATTTATTTACATGTAATTATTTATTCCTGTTCTATTTT
Source organism: Tolypeutes matacus (assembly GCA_026826555.1). Lineage (NCBI taxonomy): Eukaryota > Metazoa > Chordata > Mammalia > Cingulata > Chlamyphoridae > Tolypeutes > Tolypeutes matacus. The sequence continues at coordinate 4,655,257 of JAKSZT010054524.1, forward strand.
TAATGACTTTTAGAACTGTGTGGAATTCTTTCTTTTATACCTAATATTGATGGTTTGTTTAGGTTACTTTTGTCTTTGCTCACCTAGAGATTTATTAGTTTTTCTATTTTTAAAAATACATATAGTAAAGTGTTCAAATCTCCAACATACTTCTCAAGAAACTTTTACAATTGAATACACTCCTGTAAACATCACCAGGGTCAGATATAGACTATTACCAACCATAGTAGACTCTCTCTTACAATCTTCCTGTCAATATTAATCCCAAAGTTAACTACTCTTATGACATCTATCACCATCATAGTTTAGTCTGTTTTGTAATCTCATATAAATGGAATTATATAGAACATGTTGTTTTGTGCCTGGCTTCTTTGGGTCAATATTTTTGTGAAATTCATCCATCTTACTGTGCATAGCAATATTATGTTGCCCAAGGTAAAAAATAAACAAATGAATAAAAAATAGACCCTGGACATCCTGTAACAGTGTAGAATGCTCATTCCCACTATCTACCCACTCATTTTTGTGCAAATATCCAGTTAATTCTAAAATTTTAGAGGGCAAAGATTGTGTTCTGTGCTTCTTTTATATTACTTATGCAGTCCTGGGCACCTAGTTCTTTCTCAAAAAAAGATCCATTGACCTGGGTGGAATGTGACAGGATTCTTCAGCAATTCATCTTTCGGCAAAAAGGAAAGAAAACTAGGTTTGGCAATAAAGTCCAAGATTGAGTCTCCTCTAGTTACTATAATATTATATTGCTGTTTTCTCTGAGCCTTACTTTTCTTCTACATAAAGTGGAGATAATACTTGCCTTACCCTGTTCACAGAGTTACAGTGAGATTCCAATAAAAGCATGTGCAAAAGTACTTTGTCAATAGTAATCCAACAAAGTCTTTATAAATGTTTTATTGTAAATGAAACACTGGCTTTTAAGATCTCAAATCTTAAAGGTAGCAAAACCCTGGTCAGTAATTTACCAAATCTGATTGAATTTAACTGGGCAGTGGTGTAAAACAACGTGGATAAATGACAGAAAATAAGCTGGGCTCTACACCAAGAAAAAGTAAATTTTACTGTATGTTAATGAGAAAATGAATTAAAATTTTTGAGTGCTTGAATTGGTACTATGACACTGTGTTTTAAAATAATATTATATTTCATGAACTAGCCATACAAACTCCCTGTAGGACTCTCCATTAGTTTCTAACTTCCCATGTTACCTCATCTTGGCACCTAGCTCCTGTCATGACATGTTTGTCTCAGGGGATGGGCTCAGCCCAACTGATAATCCTGACCACCTGCCCAGTTAAATTCAGGCACAGATTTGGTAAATTATGACAAGTATTTTGCTATTTTCATCTATATAAAATATCTTTCTTTATCTCAGGTCATGTTCCTGTTCCTAAACACTACTTAACCTTATATTAAAATAGCTACCTCAGCTCTCTTATGTTTAGAATTTGCATGGGACAGTTTTTGTTTGTTTGTTTGTTTCATTCTTTTACTGTTACCTAACAGTGTGTTTGTATTTAGAGTGCATTTTTTTTTTAATATTTTTTTTTATTGTGGGTAAAAATCAAAATTTTCACAATACATACCAACATTTGCAAAATGATATATAAATGTATATGCATATATGTGCATTTGCTTATAAAAATGTTATTTATGTATATATATAAATATATTTTAAGAGGTGCTTAGGTACCCAAAATATTACACGGAACCCGCCGGGATTCCCATGTTGCCCACCTCCCACACCACTAAGAACTGTGTGGGAGAGAGTGTTGTCTATGGGGTGAACTGTGGTCTATGGTTGGTGGCAAGGCCCCAGGATGTGTAAGTCTATTGAGGGTGGTGGGCCACACTTGTAGAGTGCATTTTTTAATCACAGTTTTATGCTACATGATTTCTGTCTGAAAACAGTTGTTTAATAAAGTTTGCCCATTTCCTGGCTATTTACAGTGGATGACAAGTCCGGTACCACTTATTCCCTCATGGCTGAACTTCTCCTGTACATTTTTTATCCTCTGGTTGTTACGTACATGTCATTTAGCCCATACATATTGTCACTACCATGTTAATGACTAATCTGCCTCCAGAACATATGTTTTATCTCTTGGCAATACCCCTTTAGACATTAAGATACAGTTTTTGTTCTGTGATTCCAAGTGAAATAAATATTGCTTATATATAAATTGCATTTATCATCAAAATGCATTTGTCAAAATCTCAAAGGACTAAAGTATCTTTCCATCTACATACTTCAAAATATAAACCACAATATGGATGAAAAATCTAGGCTCCTCCAACCATGAATTATGGGCAAGGAAGACATAGCATTTCTGAAATATAATGGCATATGCATCCATATTGAATTATAAGTTGATTAAAAATTGCTAGCAGCCAATTCCAAATGGAAAACAAATTTGATTAAGCAAGTATTTAAATGGTAAAAAGGAATTTCCTTTCAAAAATATATTCAGATATACAGAAGAAAGTATTAAGATTTTCATGGAATCTTTACTAAAATCTTGTGGTAACAATTTTATTAAGAAGAGTTGATGGTATATAATTTATTGTTTAAAATATTTTACATCACTATAATAGAATATGTCAAATTTCACCTAAGCATGCTAGTATGATTTCCGTATTTTGTAATCTTACCTTGTAACTAAACTAGTGAATTTTTTCTGTAAGGCTTAATTTTTTCAAATTTGTGCCTTACACATTACTTAATTATATTTTTCTCAATTTTAATAAAAGTTTTTCATTAATGATTCCCTAAATGTTTTAAAGTTCCACTAATTTATCTGTCATTTTTTATCTGTATATATTATTACAATAACCTTTTAATTATCTTCTTTGTATATGATCTTCAGCATTTTTTAAAAAATCACAGTTAGTTTTCTACTACCCTGAAGACGATTTTTAAGCAGCTTCACACAATAATAATTGGCAATGCTTATATGCTTAAGAAAAATATATATTTGTGAGAATGTGTTTGTATTGAGAAGTATACAGCAAGATAGAGATATATAGAAATATAGAAATATAAAGAGATACAGATAATTTTTAAATCAATTTATTAAAACACTACAATGAACATTCTTACAGGGAACTTCTTGTGCCATATCTAGGATACTTGTGTCTTCTGAGAATGGGATTGCTGGTCCAAATTGTGTACTTGTTTAATACTTCTAAATATAACCAAAGTAATTTCACAGATTTACCAGCAGTTTAGGAGAGTCAATAAGATATTCTTGCAGATTGATTTTGATGGGGGTCAAAGATCAAATAAGTATTTTACTTATATTTTCTTTGTTAAACGTTAGGACTAAAATGATATATTTCTATTTGTATTAACTTAGTTTATTTTAGAAAAACTTCAGAATTATTTTATGGTAGATGCTATTACACTGCCAGAATTAGTTATTACCAGTTAATAAATGATTCTTAGCAAAAATTACTTCTTTCTTCATTTTATAGGCATTGGTCATATGTTCAGAATTTGCTTGATATAATAATCATCATTTAATCATTCAAGCAAAGTTTTATAACCCTTTTCTCCAGGTTGCATCATGTTTCAACTACCACAGTTTTCTCTAGCAACTACTATCCATGCAAAAAATATCTTTAGATCACTTTAATTTTTCATGATAATTTCTGTAAGTTCTAAGTGAAATATCTCATCTTTATGGCTGGACACAACTTTCTGACTTCTCAGTATCATGCTGTTTCCTTCACACATTGATTTGTGGTTTCTTCAATCCCAGTTTGCTCCTGTGCTATATTTGGTCTCCTCAGAAGGATGCTGTTTTCTCTTTCCACATCTTTCCACAGCCTTCATGTGCTACAAAACTAACACGTTGGGCTTTATGCCCTGCTTATGATCCAAACTTTTACTGCAATAACAGATCATTTAACTATATTAACCAGGTCCTCTCTTGAACTAATTTATCAATAGTTCACAAAATTAGGTATTTTGGATACAAATGAGATAAATATTTGAAAAATCTTGATCTAGCCCAAACATTTGAACTCATTGTCTCGTGTATGTTGTTGTCTTACAGTATAATGACTAAAGAATTAAATATATTACTTACATTAACGTAAATTCAGTACCTTGAAAGAGTTGCTGTCTACATAAATATTTAAGCAAACAAGGATCATTGAAGATAATCACGCAAGCAAAACTACTCACTATTATTCTCTATGATCCACACATCTATGTGTATTATGCACATCAGTCTACAAAGAATTCCATTAAAATTTCACAGGTTGGTGGATCATAAAATTATTAAAACCTACACAATGCAGCAAGTCATTACTCAGTTATGGCAATGATTTTATTGAAAAAAGTGTATAGATATTTAAATACATCTTTTGCACATTCTTAAATTTTTTGTTTCTAGATAATAATTCATAGTTCAGAAAATCAAACTCTTACCCACAGCAAGGTATAGTTGATGGTTTAGAGTGTGGGCTCTGGAATCAGATTGTCTGGGTTTCAAACTCAGTTCTGTCAGTACCTGTGAGAATTTGGGCAAGATTTTTAATGTCTCTGGAGTGATCACTAAAAAGATGAAACATAGGCTAAATCTAAAAATACTATAAAAGTACAGAAATCACTCCATCTCAATTCACAGGTAATTTTCTCAATCTTCTTTGACATCTGTATGATACCCTCTTATGTGAATATAGATAACTTATTCAACCATTCTCTTATGTATTAATATTTAGTTTGCCTCTATTTTTTTTTACAATTATAAATAATGCTGCAATGAATAATATTGTACATACGTATTTTTGTATTGTTTGAGGCATATCTTCAAGGTCGATTTCTAGAAGTGGGATATCTAATCAAGAGACAATTACATCAGATGTAGTTTTGCTAGGTATTGCCAAATTTCCTCCCACAAATGTTGCATTGATTTGCATTCCCACCACCAATGTATGAGTGCCTGTTTCCCTTCAGCTTCACCAGCATGATGCTGTGTCATGCTTTAAAAATTTTTGCCAGTCTGATAAGTAAAAAGCAGTATCATAGTGTTATTTTAAATTCACATTTCTCTAATTATGAGTGATTTTGAGTATTTTTCCATATGTGTAAGCTAAATTTTTACTTTATCTACATATGTGTGTGTGTGTGTGAATTGTCTGCTCATGTCTTTTTCCTATTTTTCTATCAGGCCTTTTGTCCCTCAAAATTTAAGAGCTCTTTATATGTTATGGATATTGGACTTTTGCCTGTGTTGTATGTTGTGAATATTTTCTCCCATTTTGTCAGTTTTCTTTTGACATTGTTTATGTTTATTTTAACCTCACAAAAGTGTTTTATTTTAATTTATGTAATTACATTTATTAATATTTTCCTCTATTGTCTCTGGATTTTGAGTTGAATAGCCTTTCCTTCACCAAGATCATAGAGGGATTCACTCTTGCTTTTTTCTTCATGTTTGATTCCATTTGAAAAATTTTGATCCCTAATCCATTTGGAATTTATTCCTGCCTGTGGCGTAAGATATGGATTCTGATATCTTTTTTTCAAATGGCTACCCATTTATCCTTATACCATTTATTGAAACGTGCATAATGATTTTTTAAATCCATCAAATTATACAGAAAATATTTAAATAGAAATGAACTATCTCTCTTTACCTTCCAATAAGGCATAGGAAATATCAGATATGTGTTGCCCTCATGCATTGGTAACCAAAACCATATTTTCACATTTTGCTTTAAAATGATCCCTGTCATAGTCCAAAAGAAAAAAAAAAATCCCATGCCTCCTTATTATTAACCCTTAGTGTTGATATTGTACCTTCTTTAACATTGATGTTAATATTGCTGTTAATTATAGTCCATAAGTAGTGGAGGGGTGATGTATGGGAATCCTGCACATTATGCATGATTGTTTTATAAGCTCACAACTTCTCTAATAAATATGTATTTTATATATGTATATATTTTTGTTTTGTTTTGTTTTAATGATCCTGGCCTCCACATGGTCACGACTATTTCAATGTTGCCTCCTCAAAATGTTCTGCTTCAGCTCAGACCACATGTGTTTGTCCACATCTTATTAATACACAATTGTCTGGGTAAACTTTCCAAGGGACAAATGGAGACAGAATATTCCTTTGGGTAACACTCTGTCTCTGCTCCTGTATGCCACTACACTGTTCTGTCTTCAACAGTGCACATACACTTTCTTCACTATAACCCACCACCCATACATTCCAGGCCCTCAAGAGAGGAATGAAATTTTTAGCAGTGTGATCAGCTCACACATTTATCCCTTGGTGTCAATTGATCAGTAGGTAAATATTGGAGAAATTGTTCTGGGGTCTTGAACTCGCAGGCCCTAGGTGGTCATTATAGGCTGAAGGAAAAGTAGTGCCAGGAATAAAACCCAATATCTTAATGCAAAACATCCATCAAAGTGACTGTCGGGTTTCCTCAAGGCCTAGGGACTTTATGATGGACATTTGTGGGGGCTTTAACTGTGTGCTGTCACAGAGAGCCCAAAGCCAGACCACAGGTTATGAGGAATTCCATCAATATCACTTAATTTTAATGCTGATTCTAGTAACTATTCCAATCCATTTTGTTTATTTAAAATTCTTCCTGTTGATGTCCTTTCCAAAAAGCAAAACTGCATCAGTTAAAAAAAACACTATCATGTAATCAATTAAATTAATAACACTTGACTATTCAGTTTCTGTGATACATAATTTAATTTTTAGTCATTCAAAATATTTATTGAGCACATTGTATGCACCAGATATGTGTGATACATAATTTAAATCATGATTTCAATCAATTTGTTTTACAATCCCAGGCCAAACAAAATGACCTCCCAAAGAAAGCACTGCATAGGCTTTTCTTTTTTTTTTCAGTAAGAGCAAACTCGCCTTTAAAATATTTTCCAGTACATATTTCAGTAATACACTATTTTAAGCTCATACCTGAGGCTTCCTCTACTACCATGTAATATGAAATCAGTTTATTGGACTTTTGAAAAATAATTCTATAAAATTAAATATCCACCTGAGCCAGTCAACTGTGTGCTACTTGCTTTACGAACACTGACTTGTTTAATCTCACAGTAGTGCTGAGCTGCAGTTCCAAAGGTTGAGGATTTGATCAAGGTCATACAACTGTCCAGAAGCAGAATCAGGTCTTTTTTGCTACAAGTCTCTTTTTCCCTTGCCCATTGTCTCCCATCTTTACTTAAGCTGCAACTCTATGGTTGGAATTTTTCAAACAGAGAAAATGCAAAGAGCAGGAAAAGGCAATAGCTTATTTCCATGCTAACAGTACACTATGATTCTCCTTCTTCAACCAGTGTCCACAGCAAGCAAAAGAGATACTGCCCCATTCCAGAGTGTTGGTTTTCGTTAGATCCCTCTAGCTCAATTAAACTCTGAAGTCATCCTGAATCCAAAGGATTTGGTGGGTGAGAAGAGTTCCAACTGAGATCCAAATGAATCCTTTATGTTTTGGCCTTGACAATACTTCCAAGATGCTCCCAGGGGACTAGGGTAAACTAACTTTCTAAAATGCATACCTTCCGGTTTAATGTTTCATGCTGTTAAAAAGAGGCAAAGGACTGCACAGAGATTCAGGAAAACTTACCAAGACATTGATCCCATTGATTTCAATGTATAGAGGCACTTTCCAAGACTGCGGAAGGAAGGATTATTGAAGGTTACACATTAATCATATTCATACCCATATGACTCTGAGTTGGTTTAATAAGTGCATGTGACTCTGGCTTGGTTTAATGAGATCCAACACCTTCCTTTCACAGTATACCTATGGTTAACTGCTTCTACCTTATTATTGCTTGGGTGTTTTCCTTCAAATACAGGATTTTAATTTAATAAATGTGCAGGAGGTGGTACAATAAAAAGCTTGATGTTGTGGTAAATAAATACTTCCTTGGGAAAAAGCTGTCTACATCTTTGCAGTGAATGGCACTTGTACAGAAAACATCACTCAGTGGGTTTCTGGCATCTCAGACAAGTTTTTTTCATGCAGTTTACTATTATGGAGGAGTTTACTTACCATATGATTAACCCATACATAAGAGTTAAACTTTTCCATAAAATGAAATAAATTCATGCAATGTTTCATAGAAGATCTTCCTGAGGTAAACATAAATTCTAGTTATTTATTGGCCATTTCAAAATGTGCAAGAAAACCCAGTAGCTGTGATTGCAAAGGTAGCTGCATTTATAATAAAGAGGGGCCTGGATTGAACATGCAGGAGCTGAACTGATTATTTAAAACTTATCAGAACATGATGGGAGTCCTCATTAACCACTCTGAGCTGTTTGTAATAAATAAACTCCAGTAATTTTTGTCCCTGTTATGCTTCATCATCTTGCTCTAATTCCTGGCAAATCCTCCTTGATTGTTTTGCTGTGCAAAGTGATTTTATGGAAGTCCCTTTTAACATTCTCCACAATGCTAGTAGCAACCTTGACTTATTAAAAAGATTAGCTGTCCACTTTTAGCTTTTACAGAAACTTAATATTTGGATTCTGAGCAGATTTGTCTATCTAAATTTGCAACATTGACACCTTTATCTAATTCATCTCATGAAAAAAATCAGTCAACTGAGTTATAGTCCTCTTTACAGGAAAAATGTATTATTAAATTCATGAAACCCACATTGTGTTATAAGATACCATGTGTCATATTGCTTTGCATAGATATGCCATTTACAAGCATACAATACAAAATAGACTGTATGCTCAGAAAATATTTAATGTCTTTGCCTCATATCATGTACAGTATTGTATAATAAGAATGGCGTTAACTTTGAGGTCAGAGGTTTTGGTTAAAATTTCAACTTTGCCACTAACATATTTTGTAAACTTGGACTTTGATTATTTTACCATTTTAAGCATCATATTCTTTATCTATAAAAATAGAATTAATAAGGATTATCTGTAGATTTCAATATAGCTGAAAAATGCCTAACAGTAATTGGAGCATAAGTGAGATTAAATAAACTTTATTTCCCCTTTTATTCCCTTCTTTCGTGTACATATAGAATATAAGCTCTCCTTTATGAACACTCAGTAAATGTTTTTACATGGTTTCCTAATCAATTAAATGCATACAAAATGACCAATTTACTTCAAAGAGCTCATAAAGGCATTTTCACAAAATAAATTAGAAAAACATGTTCTTAGTTTTCCAAATTAGCTGCTGACATTTAGTCTATAATTCCTATGTATTGTCAGGAATTGAATGAACTAAAAGGAGCATAATAAGATCTATATATACCATTATTCAGTATATATAATATTGCTTATTGGTGCATACTTATATTTTTATAAATTAAAACAAAAAACACTGCGTTTAATTGAAAGTGCAAAAAATATGCACAATAATGTTTATTGCAACATTTTATTAATAGTGAAATACTGAAAAGAATCCAAATACATATATGCAAGTGTATACACACACAGAAAATAAGTATATGATTTATTACTAAGGGAGGAAACAAGTATATTAGGTAGAGAATAGAACCCATTTATTGCTGCACTTGGGTTAATAGTTTTAAAAAAAGAAGGCATTTATAGAATAGAAAGAGGGAAAAAAAAGAAGAAAGTGAACAAAATTGTTGAAAACAAATCTGGACGTGGGGAGGTATATTATTGGAGACTTTCCTTCCCTATGTTATGTATTTCTCTGTTTGAACTTTGTATTACATCATATATTACAGCACATAGTAATATCATCCTGTGAGAACAAATATATGATTTTCTGACTAAAAATAAATAAAATATTTTGAGAATTTGGTTATTAAGATAAATAACCAAAGTATTTTAATTCTATGTATTACTGTTTTTTCATCTGTCAAATGTCTAACCTACCTTACAGAATTGTGGGAATAATTTGAAATAACACAAGGGAGACAGCTCTGCAATGTAAAATGCTATCTCATAATTTGAAATCTGAAGATGGATTTGCTTTGTACTATCGATAAGATTATCTTGCCCACCTTTAATTCATGGTGGAAGACAGTGCAGTAAGAGGCTCTCACAGAGATAAGACACTGCTTTTCCTCACAGCCAGGTTTAATTCCTTCAGGCAAAAGGCTCTTGTCATCAGTCAATACTGCAAAATAAACCTTCCACTTTCAAAAAGAAAATCGCATGTACCATGTTGCTGAAAACCCAATGAATATGCAACCCCCTTGCAACAATGGTCATCTTATTCTTCCTTTTTTCCTCAAATCCTTTAATTCTCTAGATGTAGGACACTTCTAAGTATTCATATTGATGATCTAAACCACAGTACTGAGTCAAAATAAGTTAGCTACTTTAAGGTGAATGTTTTTCTTTTCAATAGATTTTTAGCTACAGGAATTCAAAAATAAAACAATAGGTGGCAGCTCCCTTAGCAGATATTAGCATATTAAGATAGTTAAGACCTAATAAATTAAATACCATATGAGTTGTACTAATATTTCCTGCCCTTCATTCAAGGGAATTTCCATAATTATTATCATGTATTTACATTACTAAATGAAGTTCAGTATTTGCATTGTAGTTTGAAATGCATACTGATTGTGATTTGATTAGTCATTAGCATATCAAATATGGAAAATCTGGGCTTTGGAAAGGTTGGGAGCTAGATTTCACTGTACTCTACTGGGTGATTTGTATCTTTTCTTGTAAATATACTCATGATGACCTCCAATGAGTACATTTTCCACATTTGCCTATCTTAAAGGACAATCCAAGTTGAGACAATAAGATGATGTGCCATAGTTCATTTCAGTGAGCAGACTGAAAAATTTCATGTGTATCATAATTTGTCTATCTTTCAAATACATTTCACTTGTGATAAAAAATCAGTTACACCTTAATAGGAGAGTGATATTTGAAACTACTTTCTAAATCTAGTAATAGTTAGATCAACAATATCTTACAATTTATTTCCCAGGTTTTGTAAAAAGCTAGTAACATTAAAAACAGAATATTTTAGGGGAATGGATGTGGCTTAAACAGCTGAGTGTCAGCTTCCCACATACAAAGTCTTGGGTTAAATCCCTGTCCCCGTACCTAAAAAAAAAAAAAAAAAATCCAGACTATTTTGAAAAAACTTGAAAACAAATACAAACCTGGAAGTTATTCAGATGAAATTACAGTTTTTTAAATTAAACACAATACAACAGGTAAGTTTTAATTATGATGTGCCAGTCACAGCAGGTAACAAAAAGAAGAGAGAGACACAATCCTTCACTTCCAGAAAAGCCTGTTGTTCAGTAAGGAGTTACCATGCAAAAATAGCAAAAATATAAATAGCTCTAATTTATTAAGCACTTATCACTTTTAAGTACAGCACTATTAATATCACAGCTACTAAAACAGCAATACAGATGTTACTAATAAAATTTTTCAGAGTGCTTACAATGTGCTAGGCACCATCCAAAGCACTGCACTCTAATAACGTTTTTTAACATGTCCACAGATCTATATGAGTTTACGTGTTTTATCATGGAAGAGGAAACTGAGAATTAGATATGTTACTTAAGCTGGAAAATGGCAGGATTTGTCTGCTTCCAAGATTCTGTTGCCATACACTGTCCCTGTATAAATTGTAAAAGATATCTATTAGAAAAGACAACATTGATACATTCAGCAAGAGAATTATAAGCCAAGGATGTAAATGCCAAAATGGCAGGCAGCATTATCTGTTTTGTTCACTGATGAATGCCCAGTTTCCTAAAATTGTATCTAGCTTATAAAATGTGCTCAATAAATATTTGTGGAATTGAATTTTCTCATGACAATAAACTTGCATGCTTTAGGTATGGTGCTTAGGGTGAAAATAAAAGAAGGATTCAGTAAAAATTATCTGAAAGAAGTTTTGAAGGTTTCACGGGGAGTGAAACTGTTTCTAATGTCCCTGTAGTGCAACCTCTCACCATTGCAGCCTCCCTGAGTGAAGGATGACCATTCAACCTTTCTGAACACTCTCCATGCTAAGGGGATACCCAAATTTACCTTCTAAATATAGTAATATTTAGATGGGCATGCTTAGATGCAGAGTCAGAACATGTCATATATGAGAAACTATGAAATTTCAGTGTTCATGAACTTGGAGGGTTATGATATGGTTGTGTTTGTGGCTGGTAGAAATTAAATTACTGGAGTAAAGGGAATTGAGGCACTGTGAGATGATTGAAAATATTAGATAGCCAACAACTTTGCAGGAGACAAGGCAGAGAGTAAAAATGTGGAGCAGGCACTGAAATCACCAGGGAAGGAAAGAGAGAGAACTTCCAGATTGTTTAGTAAATGACTGAATTAAAGGACAGAAAAAAACCCTGTCAATATAAGCTAAAGAAATAAGGAAGGTGGAATAACCATACTTCAGCCACTTGCAGGAAGCACATAATGTGCAAATGCTTTCTATTGCCTTGGATTCTTGGGGAACACATTAAGCAGCCAGTTAAAATCTGTTCTGGGGCAAGGCAAACAAATGGAAAAGGTATTCAAAGAAAAGTCTGAGAATAAATTCCTTCAGAGTGTATTTACTGATCAGGTACCTACTACATGCTAAGCACTATAGATATAGAAATACTTCTGTTCTCAAAGTAACAAACATTCCAAAGGCAACATTTAAAAAAAAATTTTTTTAAACGTACAAATCAGATGATATGGTGAGATTAAGACAGGGTTAGTTATGACTGAGTAGAGAGGCAGTGTTAGAGAAGGGGCAGTTGGTAAGAGAAGGATGTGGAAACAAATGATTTAGAAAGGATAGGGATATAAGATGGACATTAAGTAATAGAAAAGGGCAGTGCAGAATTTACAGGAATATGAAAAGGAAAAATATCTTTAAGTACACATTAGTCAGCATACTTTTGAGATTTGGGTCGCTAGTAGATATAATCAGAAAACTATGAGATAGCAAATACCTAGAAAATCACAGGTATTCAGCCGTAGTTTAATATGGTTTTATGAAAGTTAATCATCCCAGACCAATTTAATTTCTCCTGACAGTGATGGGCTAAGAAAGAAAAACACAATTAATATATCTAAGTTATAGTAAGGTCTCTGATACAGACCCACATGCCATTTTTCAACAAGAAATTTAAATATTTTGTAGGGTCAGTGTGGAACTGTTGAGAAGGTCAAGTCCATAGGTGGCAATCAATGATTATTTTACAAAATAGGGCCACATAGTGAGAACTGCCCCATTGGGGTCAGTTCTAAGGCCAATATTTTTTCATACATTTTATCAATGACTTGGAAAATAGCCTCATCCACCAGCTTAATGAGTGTGCGATCCATTCCAATCCTGGAAGACTGCCAACACCACAGTCAAAAGAATAGAATTCAAATTCCCTGGTGAATTGGGAACTAGTCCATCAAAATTAGGGCTTAAGCCATATTATGTTTAAGGGCTGAATAGTAGCTACTTGAGTATAAGAATTAACACATTAACATAGCCCCATTAGGACAATAACTAAAGACAAGGGAAGTCCTTTATTGACCAATATGAAATTGCAATAGAAGCCCTGGTTTATTAAGAGTATCAAAATGCCTGCTATATCCTGATTAGGGTATGCTTCACTCTGTCTCTTTTATTCATTTTAAAAAGAGTACCACAAACTGAGATAGACAACAAATGTTAATTAACAGAATATGAAAATTAATATGGTTCAGATATATTTTATTCCAGGTAAATTCTCCATAATTCCTTACTCCATGTTATGCAGATAGTAAACATTTGAGCAGTATTTGTTAAATCAATTAATGATTCAAAGAAATAAATTTCAGAGACATCCAATGACTATTGAAGCAAAATTCATTCATTTATTTTCATTTGTTAATTTAACTGACATCTATTGTGCTTTTTCTATTTGCCAGATATGTGTTAGGAATTTATGATATAGTCATGAGTGAGGCAACCCAGAAGGAGCAAACAGCCTAGTAAAACAAACAAGAAAATCAATGAATACAATGGTATGTGTGGTGATTTGAAGCTATATGTACCCCAGAAAAACATGTTCTTAAATGTAATCCATTCCTGTAGGTGTGGACCTTTCGATGCGGCTACTTCAGTTAACGTGTGACCTGCCTCAGTCAGGATAGGTCTTAATCCTCTTATGGAGTCCTTTATAAGAGAATGAAATTCAGACAGAGAGAGAGAGAGAGAGTCATGGAAGGAAGAAGCTGAAATTAATGAAACCTGGAAGAGAGAACCAGCAGAGCCTACCGTGTGCCTTGCCAATATGACAAAGTAGCCAAGATTTGCCAGCAGTCAGTCCCAGAATGCCAGTCTTTGGGGAGAAAATATCAACTTGATGATGGTTTGATTTGGACTTGTTTCAGGCTCAAAATTTAAGCTAATAAATTCCCATTACTTAATTCAACTCATTTCATAGCACTTATTTAAGCAGCCTAGGAAACAAAAACAGCAAGTGACAAAAAAATAAATAAAAAGATACATGGGCAGGGCATTGTGGGAGAAAAGAGCATGAGGAACAATCTAAACTGTTGTGGAGGCAGTGATTTGACCAAGGTATTATTTGAATAATTAATATTTGAACCTAAGTGTCAAGGATGCCTTTGCCTTAGCAAAGGTGTGTTTATGTGTGTGTGCATGCATGTTTGTGTACATGTGTGTGTATAAATGTGTATGTATGTGTTGGAGGAGAGATTTTTTTCTGTCATAGGAGACAGAATTGGCAAAGACATATAAAGGATTTTGATTGGGAACTGTAACAGTTTGAATTTGGTGAATCCCGAAAAGAAAAACATTATGTTCTTGAACTAATCCATTGTTGTGGGTGTGAGTCCCTTTTGATTGGACTACATCAGTGAGGCATAACTCAAGTTGGGTCTCCACCCTCTTACCGGAGCTTTATATAAACAGAGACACAGAGAGAGACAGAGAGAGAAAGGAAGCTTCCATTTTTGATCTTGCCATGTGAGAGAGGATTCGAGGATCACTAGCAGCCAAAGCTTAAGCACGAAGCCCCCAAGAGGCTGGGCCCACAGAGCAGCTCAAGGCTGAAGAGATGAGCCATATGCATGATAGCCTACAACTGAATATGGGGGAAGAAAGCAGAGCCGATACTGGGAGAGGAAGCCCTAAAAGAGACAAGCCCTATGCCCAGTTGCCCGGAGCTGAGCTCCAGGAGACAGTAGATTCTGGAGGAGACGTCAGGGACTTTGGCAGAGGTCACAACCATTTGTGAGGACACCAGGATTATTGGTAGCTGACTTTGGTGAGAAAGTATCTCTTGATGGTACTTTAATTTGGACATTTCATGGTCTCAGAACCATAAGTTTTTACCTAAATAAAATCCCCATTATAAAAGCCAACCCATTTCTGATACTTTTCATGGGTAGCCCTGTCGCAAACTAAGACAGGATTTATACACAAGTACTTCTCTCTCTTTAGAAAGGACAGCACTAGAGACAAGTTGGCTTTAATAAAATCAAATGAATTTAAATTGGGTATAAGAATTTCAATCAGAATGGACTGTTTATACAATATTGATATTTATTCCTAGAGATTACTAAAAATGAAATTTTAAAAATCTATCTTTGCCCATTTTATTTAGAAGAAAGAATTTAAGATCTAGAATTGATATCTAAAGTACACTCTTGCTTTGGAATGAAATATATTGCTTGGATTATGAATGAGAAAATGGATTTATTGAGCATTCATTTCATATCTGATATGTATTAAGTATTTATACCTAGAATACTTATTTTATTCTTCAAAAATTACCAGTGGGGTAATTCAAGCAAAGATTATTTCTTTTTCATATGACCCATTGTCCAATGCAGATTATTAGGGGACTTTACTCACAGTGCTAATTTAAAGATCAAGGCTGAAAGAGATGTTCACAGTCACCAGTAAGAAGGCTAAATGGCAAATTGAGCCCTGGTTCTTCACACTTCACACATTACATTGTGAATGTTCACATTTAGAAGCAAGTCCATGGCCAAACCTAATGGCAATAAAGGGGCAATGCAACTATGGTAGGTTGAATGATGTGTTCTTAATTCTAATCCATTCCTTTGGACGTGAAACCTTTATAAATAGGAACATTTGAAAATGATAGTTTCAGTTAACATGTGGCCCAACTAAATGAGGTTGGGACTTAATCATATTACTGAAGGCTTTATGAAGAGAACCATGGTGGAAGAGCAAGAAGCTGGAAGTCAACGGAACCCAGAAGAGAAACGAGAGGGCATCTCCGTGCACGTCACCATGTGACAGAAAAACCAAGGACCAAAGTTTCATAGGCAGCCAGCCACAGAACACCAGCATCTGCTTGCTGATACTTCACTTTTGGACTTCTCCTAGCCTCAAAACCATGAGCCAATAAATTCCTGTTGTTCAAATCAACCCATTTCATGGTATTTTTGATTGCCAGCTGGGAAACTATGACACCAACCATAAAAGAGAAAATTGGTTCCCTGGTAATGGTCCCTTAGGGGTTGCTGGTGCTACAGTTACTCTTCACACAACTCCATCAAGTATACACTGCCCCATAAGAGGAGTGGAGTAAGGAGTTGTAATGGACCAAGTGAAAACATTCTTAATTGACAAATAAATAAATAATTCACTATTAGACTTGGTAAGTTAAAAAAACAAGCAAATTTAGACATCATCACACCACATCTGTTCCTGACCACTCTTAAAATCCTTAAGACTTAAAATTTACTGAATATTAGATGATGAATTTAATAGAGATTTAACACAGCAAGCAGTTATGAGAGAACAGAGAACAATTCTTGCCACCAGTTTTATTTCTTTCATCTTACATATGCTTAAATCAGCTCAAGGAACATCATCATCATCATCATCATCTTCTTCTTCTTCATCATCATCAATATTTTGTTAAATGCACCTAATGATAGAATGAGAATTTAAAGTGTAATTATATACAATATATGCCAACTAGAAATAGGATTATATATGTGTGTGTATTAACTTGCAAATATATTATATATGAAAATATCTGTATTGTTAAACTTTTATTCATACTCATCTAGATATAGATATTCCTTGGAAAAAATCATATACATAGCCATATTTTATAAATATTTGGATATTTTTCCAGTAATAAGGAAGACAGCATCACTATATTGCTTTTAAAATTCAGGACAGAACTATCTTTGGTAACATATAGCGCAGTGAATGTCTTCATGCTGGAATATACAGGATCCATGATTATTGATATCTGACAATAGGTTAAGAGACAACAGAGCTAAATAAAATTATCACACAATATCCCATAAAAGAATTTCCAAGGCAATCCTTTCTCCCTTCTACCCACACCTCCTTTAAATTGCCTTTCATGTGACGATATTTTCTCCCCAAGGTTACCTTTATTTTCAATTTAATCAATTAAAATGGTCTTGAGAATTTGTAAATGCAATATATAATTTACCTGGCTTCAGTCCTCACCATTGATAATGAACTTAAATTTTAGATGTGTCATCTATCAAATTTTTAATATTTATGGATTTATGCAAGTGGAAAATTTAATCAAGGCATTTAAATCTTAATATATCACTTATACTTTTATATGTTATGAATTATCTTTTGTTAAAGAATATAGTTATATGACATTTGGATTGTTCTGGACGACCCAAAACATACATCAGCCATGTCTATGGCTGATTAGAAGTTCCAGTTTCAAGGATAGCCAGCAACAAGTCAGACTGACCATATGTCCACACAAAGAAGAAAGTCTGCTATCCTAGCTTTATAAGTGAGTTTTCTTTCACACACTTAATTTCCTTTAACTCTGAGAAATGCACATGCATGCATTTGTATACATACCCATATGTCCTCATGCCCTGCAATGCTATTCTAGGGGCTGAGGCTAGTTTTTCATAGCTGCAATTCTCTGAGTAATTAGGAAAATCACCCTGACAGAAAATCCCTTAGCCTATAATCAGCAATTATATCCATGGTGTCATGACAGTAGAAATAAAAATTCAAAAGATTAAAAGACAGGGTGGTCTTGAATCTTGCTTCTAGCAGCTAAGAATCATAATTTGATATCTGCCACAGATTTTCCTTGTGACCTGTGCCAAATAGTTTAATTGTTTCATGCCTTGGTTTCCTTATTTGTGAAACGTAATATGAAAATAAAGCAGGTCCCATGGGGCAGAGCTGTTGATGGGTTTACATCCTGAAGTGTGATAAACATGTTGAGTGAATCCTTAACATGTGCTTTGCGGACCCATTAGGCTCATGTTCTATGAAAACCAGCACATGTGAGGATATGCACAGGTATCTTAGCCTCACATATAAAAGTGAGGGTTGGAACATTTTCAATCGTTATTTTTGAACATGATTTAGCACTAAAATGATCTAAAGCACAGGCTTATGCAAAACTATGGGCATGCTACTCTTAGCCAAACACACTTTAACTTAATATAAAATGGAACTAAATTCACCCAGTTCTTCATTTCTTTTATTAATTGCGGGGCTTGTCAGATGAATGTATTGATTGTTGTGCCAACCTCTGTTCTTGTCACAATTTTTGTCATGCAAATTAATTTCTCTAAGTGCAGTGTGCCCTTAGTATATTTTACCGTATATATTGGCATGCTTCTGCAATTGGACCCTTCTGTCTTCCGAACCAGACCATTTCAGAGATGAAAACCATTCTTTTGTATTTCATTTTATCTCATTCATTTTCAACTTTTAGTGATCTCTCCACAAAATGAGGCATGAGTTTTGCATAAAATTTTTTTTTAATGTTAGGGCTGAACTTAGGAACTTTAAATTCAGTTTTATGTTTTTGAAGAGGGCTAAACCATATTTTAGAGCATGGTTAAACTAAGTACATTTATTTAGAGGATAATAAATGAGTGAAAGAAGAAAAATTATACTGTAAGTTGAATAAAAATTCAGAAGACACCTGAAGATAAAATAATCGTTTGCTTCCAATTCAGAGTGGCATTAACCGAGATTTTATTTAATTTTTTAAAGAAATTAAATACCCACAGTCTGTGGAGCAATGTAGAAATCTGAGAGTGCATTTTTGCAGTTGAATTAAGTATATTCTGGTTGCCTTGGGTTAATAACTAGTGTGGAAGTATGGGTCTATAGAGCGGGTCAGGCGATACAACGCCACAAATACCTGGTCTTAATTTATTTAAAAATATCCATTGAACATCTTTTATATGCTGGTCTCTACTTATTTATTTCCTTGCCTTGTTATTAAGGTTTTTTTCAGGAGGATCTTTATACTTTTAGTCACAGGTGTTTGGGGGATTGTTTTAGGATTTAGATAAAATAAAGGAATATTTTTTAGACTTATACACAATAATTTTCCATTGCATCGAAGTAGAATATATTTGGTAGAAAAGGTATTTTGTAATAATATTCAGCTATTATGCAATACTATTTATTTTTATTTTTATTTTTTCCATTTTCTCAAAATTCCATTGTCTTGTTCCATAAAATCAGACTTGGTTGTGTTTAAGAAAACACATTTGAGCCAAAGAGAATCAGAAAAGAAAATCAAAATCAAAACACTGTTTCAGAAAGGAAGACTCCATAAACATTAGAAGAAATATTTATGAATATAAATTAAGATTATAAGCATAACAAAAATTAAAACATATTGCATTGGGGAACAGATATAGTTCAGTGGTCGAGTGCCTGCTTCCCAAGTATGAGGTAATAGGTTCAATCCCCTGTGTCTCCTAAAACATAAAAAAAAAAAAAAATTAATATATTATATTTATATTGGTGTATGTCATAGATTATTGATAACAATAGTGACAACACTTAGTGTACTTACAACCTTCCTTCTGAAAATTTTTTGAAGTACCTCGCAATCTCTGAGTATCCTGTTAAGATAGCTTATCAAGGATGTTCTAACTCCATGAATCTTTTGCCTCTCAATTTATTTCTTATTTTATTTGAGCTGGTATTCAAATTTATCTTACTCTTAGAGCATAGTCTAAGGAACAAGAAGTAGGGTATGGATGGTTCATTGAAGCCTGCATTTTACAATTGTATCAAAGCCCAATGGTATTAATGGGAAAATGGTGCAGGTTGGGGAAGTGAAAATGGCAAGTCCTCACTATAGTCAATAGAATTCTCTGACTAAAGCAGAAACTAAGGACTTGATGTATGTAATGAGAAAGAAAGGTTAGAGTGAGAGGAGAGAGAAGAGAGAGAGAAGAGAGGGAAAGAAAGAATATAATACTAAATTGGCATTCAAAATTTTATAAACATTTTTTATTCTCTTATAAATTGTGATTCTCTTAGTCATTGTGATGGTTAATTTCACATGTCAACTTGGCTAGATTATGGTGTACAATTTTTTGGTAAAGCAGTGACCGGCCTCTGATTGTAAGAATATTCCATCCATGAGATTTGCATCTACAATCTGTTGATTTTGCATCTACAATCAGCAAAGGAAATTGCCCTCAGCAATGTAGGGAGTCTGCTCAGTCAATGAGTTGAAGGTCTAAGCCACAACTGAAGTTTTCAGAGGTCAGAAGAAAAATTTCTGCCTCGACCTCTGCATTGACTCTTGCCAGAATTTCTATCTAGCCAGCTTCCCTTGGGGAATCTGGACTAAAGACATCAACATCACCTTTTCAGAATTTTCAGATTGTGACGTGTCCTATGGAGTTCAGACTTGCCACTTAATATATACATATACATTTATTACATTTATATACATATGTATCCTGTTAGATATGTTTCACTGGAGAACCCCTACTAATCATCAACCGAACTTGGTCCATGAACAAACTTGAAAATTTGAACTCTTTAAGATTTTCAACAGAATAACTCCTGACCTCTTACTTTAATTCTGTTCTATCATAAGTCAGCAAGTTCAGATGAGTCTTAAATATTGTAAGATTGTACTGATGGAATTCTTCCTTGAAAATTCAAATATGTCTTCAATTTGTACTTCTATGATAATTATCAATGAACAAAACCAAAGATTGTTTTATTCTTGCCATTTTTAAACTGAGAAAATGAGGTGGCATCAGCATTCATTTTAGTATCAGTTAAGAATTAGATTCAGCTAGTGATCACATAAATGAATGTTAGCAATAGGTTTGGCATATAAAGTAGGTCTCTCTTTCTTTTATACAAATACACATGCATACACACACATGCACACATAAAAAGAAGTCAAGAGTTCAGCAGGCTAGGACTGGATTTTTGCATCCATAAATACATCTGATCTAGTTCAAGATCATGAGATAGCTGTTAGTCTATCAGCCATCTGTGCAGGAAAGTGTTAAGTCAACAGGCCTGAATTGCTCAACCATGCACATTCCCATCACTGGTCTGTCTTTGTGACTGGATTGGCCCCTTGCCAGCTCCTGGGAATTGAGCTCTTTGAATGTTCTAAATGACAAAAGTGGATTGCATACTTGAACCACACAGTACAGTTTGTGCTGACAAATTGTGCAAACAATGTGATTTATGGTGAAAACTGCCTTCCTTCTGGGGGTCTGGAAGGATTTCAGTCATTCACACAGATACTATATGCCTATGTAACCAACCCCTAATGAGAATTTTGGGCTCCTAGGATCAGGTTATGGTAAGTGTCCCTGGTAGACAACACTCTGCACTTGTTTTCACATGTCATTGCTGGATAAATTAAGCATGTCTTCTGCAACTTCATTGGGAAAAGAATTTTGGAAGCCTGAGACTGGTTTTCACTAGCCTTCATCCCCTGCACCTTTTACCTTTGCTGATTTTGCTTTATACCTTTCCATTGCAATAAATTGTTACCATAAGAAAAACAACTTCTGATTCCTGTGAATCCTTCTAACAAATCAAAAAATCTAAGGGTGTTTTGAGGACTCCTGATACACTATCATATCCAAATTTGAGGCAGCAGAAAGGCAGATGAGTAGAGGGGATAAAAAAAATTATTTTGAATCATCATCCCACATTTGTTTGAATCTTAATTTGCTCTCCTATCTTGATCCTCCGCTGAGCACAAGGCCCAGCGTTCTGTTGGAAAGAAAAGGGGAATGAATTTTAGGTCGGCAACCAGCTTCATTTTTGTCTACCCAAATTTCCATGTACACCTTTCCCCCTATATATGGAGGACACACAAACTTCACTCAATGGAGACAACCCTGTGACACTTTGAATTTGGTGAATCCCAAAAAGAAAAAGATTATGTTTTTTTAGCTAATCCATTCCTGTGGGTGTGAGGCCCTTTTGACTGGACCACATCTGTGAGGTGTGACTCAGGTTCAGTCTCTGCCTTCTTGCTGGGTCTATATAAATGTAGACACAGAGAAAGTGAGCTCTGTCATTTTTGATCCTGCCATGTGAGAGAGGACTTGAGGATCACTAGCAGCCAAAGCTTAAGCATGAAGCCCCAAGAAGTGGTGCCTATGGAGAAACTCAAGCTGAAGAGACAAGTCATATGCCTGATATCCCACAGCAAAACTCAGGAAGAAAGCGGGGCAGCCAAGACTGAGAGAGGAGTCCTGGGAAGAGACACTCCCAATATCTGGTTGCCCACAGCTGAGCTTCAGGATACAGTAGATTCTGGAGGGGAAGACAGGGGCCTCAGCAGAGATTGGTCACCATCTTGCTTCACCACATGGCAGAACCCCAGGATCACCACTAGCTGACTCTAGTGAAAAAACATCTCTACTGATGCCTTGATGTGAATATTCTATGGCCACAAACTGTAAGATTTTCCCCAAATAAAATCCCTGTTATAAAAGTCAACCCATTTCTGGTACTTTGCACTGGCAGCCTTTTCACAATCTAAGACAAACATCAATATCTCATACAGTTTCTGTAGACAGCTCAATGTCTAGGATCTCTGAGTTAAATTCAAATATATGCATATCATGTGTGGGTGTGGCTCTTGAGACCCATAGATTAAAATACTACAAGAGAACATATAGCAGTCAAGTGCATTGCATAGGAATACCCTGGATCCCTGGCCCTGGCAGTGGAATATGTTCCTATATCAGACAATCTGACAGCTCCTGATTCATTTGTATAATCGGTTATCCCTAGTTAATTTTCCTTGAAGACCCAGACTCTGACTCTGCGAACTCTTCCTTGTCCACTATCTTTTGACCACATCTGGTGAGCATGGAGCAGAGTGTCCTAGAGGGTTGCACAGTATCCACAGCTACTTCCTACTGTTGCAATTTTAAAGGCCCAGAGATTTCTTTGTAAATTGAACTGCCATACTTCACTGAGACAAAGGTTTGGGATTTCTTTGATAATAAATTTAGCTAAAACCTTAGTAAAAGTGATCAGGCAATAAGTGCCACAGCAAAATTCAGTGAAGACATAGATCATTTCTAGAGTGATCCCAAAAGGCTTTGTGGAAGAGATGAGTCTAGAGAGCTGGGCTTGTGAAAGATGGACATTTAAAATGCTAGAACTAAGGCTTAAATGTATAAAGTTCTTATATGGAATAATGGAAATGTTTTGGTAATGGATGGTGGTGATGGTGGTTAGCACATACACACACAAAAATGTTAGAAGGAGAGGGGTTAGGCATGCCAAAGAGACAGAACAACACTTACATTGGATGGAGCAGATAATGGGTAGGGTGTTTCACTAAGGAAACAGAGCCTGGTGAGACAGGCCTAGAGATTAATCTCAAAAAGACCTGTTGTCTTTGTTTTCCAGGTTGCTATGAAAAATATCACACAGTGGGTTGGTTTAAACAACAGACATTTACAATCACAGTTTTGGAGATTAGAAGTTCTGAATCAAGTTGTCTGCTTGCTTCTTCTAGGCGTCAGCAGCATTCTGGTGCTAGCTTACCACAATCTTTGAGGTTCCTTGGTTTGAATTCCTGCATCATGTTACATGGCAATGTCCTGTACTTTCTCTCCTGGCTTTCTTATGACTTCTTACCTTTGGATCTTCCCTGTGTTTTTCTCAGTGTTCCAAGCAAATCCTGCAGGGCACAGGTCAGGGTGGTTGCAAAACCAAAACACACACCTGGTACAGTGTCAGACATAAGCTTTATTTATTGGGACTTAAGAACAGGAGGATTCTCTCTGGTGATGGCATTCCAGAGAATTAAGAAAGCACTCTGCCAAGAGGTGGGAAATGAGGGGGAATATATAGAGTCTCAGAACAAAGACATTTCATAACAGAGTTTCTGCTAGGGTCACATGAAGCACATAAATGGGGTCAGATGATGTTATTGTAGTAAGGAATTGTACAGCCTGGAGAAAATTACAGTCTACCATACCATCTGTACATTGTTTCCCTGTGAGGAGATTTGTTACATTTTAACTTGTGTCCTGGAGCATACATGCAGCTGCTTACTGTGGGCTGAGTTTCCCTTAGGGAGGGGTAGCCAAGGCCAAGGACCCACTGGATCCCCACACTCTGTGTCTGAATTTCTTCTGCTTATAAAGGACTCCAATGATCCAGATTAATGCTCACCTTCATTTGTTGGGCCACACCGTATCTAAAATAAAATTTTCATGACATCCTATCTACAATAGGTTCACACGCAAAGGAAAGTAGATTAAGAACATGTCTAAATTGGGGCACATAATTCAATCTATCAGACCTGTGTTAAGAGAATGAATATAAAATAGATAAAATGTACAATGTCTCAGATGAAGGTTTGGATATACCTGAACTACTAATGTTCAAACAAGATTAAGGATTCTTAGAGAATCTTGGAATAATGTGGGAGGATAATGCTGACCTGGGTAAGGTATCTAGGCGTTTGATGCCATGGGTGACAGTGGAAATTAAAAGTGATCCAGTTGGTATCTGTTGTCATAATATCTAATAGCATGTGGTCCAGAATTTGAAGGCAGCTTCTTTTTATCAATAGCATGAGAAAATGTTAAGTCTTCGGAAGACTTTCATTGATATTTCTGGGGTGTTGCAGTGTGGACCCTCCCCATTCCTTTCTCTTGGCTGTTATTTTGTTTTTCTCCTCTTCTTCCAAGTTCTCTTCCTTTTCTTTCTAGGTTCTGGCCTTTCTCTGCCCCCAGTCCTCCCCCCCCTGTCCCATGGCACCAATTTAGAATTCTTTTTTTTTAACCAGGTGTAAATTTTAACTTAAATAAATTGCTCTTTCATTACTGGTCTCTGTACTTTGCTTACCTTTCTCTAACTAAATTAAGTAAAGGGGGTTTATTAGAGAGTTTTAGAGAACTGAAAAAATCTCCAAAGCCATCAACAACAGAAATTAGGAGGGAAGCTCAGTCATATTTAGGTCTTTTCTAATGAAAAGTCCAACACTGCTTTCTCAGAGTATTAGGTAGTTTTAATGCTAGTTTTGATGCTAGAGACCATCAACCAGAACCTCCACTAGGCAACAAACAGAACACTAGATATCAACCTATTAGGCTAAATCCTTCTCCCCCATGTTTTCAAGAAAAATCAACATCCCTGAATATAGTTGTTGCCTCTCACACTCACTCTCTTCTGAATGCATGTGGTGTATCTGCTTAGAAGAACCATAGCTATGTGGAGTTCCAACTGCAAGGGAGTCCGGAAATGTTATTTATGTATGTATGTATCATTTATCATTATAATTTACCATCATTTTCATTACAGAAAATCTCATTAGAAAAGTATTGAAATGGATATGGAGAGACTCATTAGACTGTAGTTGAAATGAACATTGATAGTACTACCAAATTGCTCATTTTAATTTACTTGAAGTGATTATTTAATACTGAGAAATATATGAAAATTATAAGAAATATTAAAATTTTCCAAAGGCAAAATAACCAAAAAGTTTAATGAATCATAATATTTTCAAAAGAACATTAAGCATCCAATCCAGTGTGCCTAGATGGTGTATATATACTAACAGCCTTTAGATGGATAATATATAAAGAACTTGACAAACATATTTAATCCAATTTTTTCAAATATTGCATTATAAAAATAATAAAATACATTTCATTTGTCCATCTAGCAATTGCCCAGATAGGGGGTTAGCTTTCAATGCAAGGACTATTGACCAATTCCTACTTCATTAGTAGAAGGTGTCCTGGAAGGCACATGATGACTGTTAGCTGTCAATTGTTTTCTCTCTTGAAGGTATGGGTGTTACCAAAGCTAGCAAAGTATTAACAAAGAGTGAAGAAAAGTAGAATATGAAAAAAATCAGTGTAATTCTCTTCAATGGAGAATTTTTCTAAATGGGGTAGACTAAAGGACTTGGCCTGAGCCATTCAGACAATATACAACTCCAAAAGGATACTATGCAAGTCTAAAAGTGATAGATTTTTTTTTCCCATGGTGTACAAAATATCTTGCAATTTTTTCCAATAGTACTTTGCTTTTATTTTCCTCAAAGCACATGGGATGAAAATTAAGTAATTTAAAATTTCAAAGACATATTCACTACAGTGTTTGCTTCTTTTGTTCTTACCCAATCTAAAATGAATTCAAAGCAGGTCATTTTATTTTCAGAATAAACCCCAAAAGAGCAGAGTTCTAACCAAAAAAAATAGCAATAATTGCTCAATTACCAACACAAAATGTAGTTGCAAGTTCTCATTAAGAAATGAATGTTCAAAATAGAATAAAGTCAAGAGAGAAAGAAAGAACATACTATAGGCACCCAGTTTTACTTAAAAAACAAGTTCTCCACTACCATCTGAAAGTAGATATGCACTGGGGTGTAAGCCTTTCTACAGCCAAATGAAGCCAATTGGAGGTTTTTGTTTTGTTTTGTTTTGTTTTGAGGGAATTTTATATAATTGTAAGTAATAGTATAGATACAAGAAATATATACATTCTGTTCCTTTCTTCCAAACATTTCTTCAGCTCTTTCTTTGATTCAATATATATTCTCTCTTGACTTCTCAAAAAATACTATACAATTATTTTATTTTTCAACCTGGAAATCCAATATTCAATGAAATCTTTGTATTCCCAGAAATGTGTTATTTGTATTTAGATGACACATATTTTGGATTTTTTTTTTTTTACTGGCATCACATGAGATATTGTTATATTTATGCCTGTGGTTTTCAAGGTTTTTGACTCCATAGACTTTCCTTTTCTCCTTTTACTCAGGAGGAAAGAAGAAAAAGAAGGAGAAAGAAAAGGGGAAGAAGGAGAAAAAAAGGAGAAAGAGGAGGGAGGAGGAAGCAGGGAAAGAGAAAAAGTAGTAGTATATCAGAAGAGAATTCTTCACTTCTCATTCTTTCCCTGTCTCAGTCTACACACTTATCTTAATTTGTATTGATCTTTATCTTTTATCCTCTTTCATTTGTAAGAGCATGTTGAACTATTCTTAAATCTAATACTTTGCCTTTCCAGGGAAGACCCTTTCTTTTCTCCTCCATTATCAAGAATTTTGCTTCATGGGTCATCCCCTATCTCATCTGTGACTTCAAATTTTCCTCCTTTTTGTTTATTTATTTTTCCTCTCAGCAGGTAAACATCTCCACGTTTCCATTCTCTAAAAAAACAAACATGCAGACAATTTTTACTTGACATTTACATACTTGTGAACTACTACAGCTATACCATCTTTCTCCTTCACAGCCAAAGTTCTAGACACAGTGTTTTCATATTTCCATTTCACATTCCTAACCTCCCTTTTTTTCCTCCTCACAGTTCTCCAATTCAACCATTCACATGAAAACATTCTTAGAAAATGTCAAGTGTCCTTCAAGTTGCCAAATCTCAGGAACACGTTCAAGCTGGGATCTTCTCATCTTGATGGCTTATAAAGATACTAAAATACATCACTTTCACTCTCTTAATCACACACAATCCCAGATCCAGCAAGACCAGTGTCTCAATGTTTCTTCTACATTTCTGGATATTCTTCCTCTGTCTCTTTTCTGGACCTTTCTTCTTCCACATATCATTTATGGTTGGTGTCCCATAGCACTCTCTTCTTGGCTCAGTTTTCTTCTTGCTTCTCAAACTCTTCTTAAGTTATCTTATGCATAGTCATGTGCTAATAGCCAATAGATATATATCAATACTCCATACCGCTTTCCTTAGTTATGTAGTGGAGATATTAGATTACCCACTTAAAGTCACACATCTAGTAACTGGAAAAAGAATTGATTCTAGGAATTCCTAATCTATTGTCCATGCTCCTCATGACTGCTTGGAATCATTGAAACCACCATACGCAACACTTTTTTTATTCCTAGAGGAATATTGATTAGCTGTAATGGATTTTCTTGCAGAAATCTCACCCTCAAGATGTCCAGAAATGAACTCATCACCCCCTTTCACTGTCACCCTCTCCTTACCTTCAGTAATCTCCACTTTTCATCATTAATGAGTTGCCAAACAATTCACCCAGTGTTCTGATTACTGGAGATCATCTTAGTTATCTATTCTTCTCTTGTCCTACACATGCAATTAGTCTTTATTTCCAAAAGATCTCTCTATCAGTGCTTCCTCACATTGCCTTAATTAAGATCCTCCCCACTTCATGCTCGAAATTACCACAGTAGCCATCTATCAAATTTCCATGCTACCAGGCCTACACTGTCTTATCATTTCACTACTTTTCTTAAGTTTTTTTATTGACTCTGAATTATTGAGTCTTTACTCTCAACTATTACTATCTGAGAGTCAGGGGAAACTATGGAATTGGAATATGGTTGAGAGATAGGGCTGAAGAGCACAGCCTATGTTTATCAAGTGCTTACAATGCTCCAAACAGTTTAATCACATTATCTCATATTAATACTTATAATATATCTTTGGATGAGATATTATTTTCCCAATTTTGCAGATAAAGAACCCAAGGTATGGAGAAATTAGGTCTCCCTCTGAAAGTGTCACAAATACTAATTAGAGAGAGATCTGATTCTACGAAATCCAACTCCAGGAACCTTGCTTCTCATGACTGCAATCATTGAAACCACCATAAGCAACATTTTGTTTACCTAAAAGAATAAAAAGCAACAAAATGTCAAGCTTAATGGGATGTGCTTTGAAAGAAAACTGTGTTAAAATAGAACGAACAAGAGGACCAGTCACAGAGAGGGAGGCAGACCAGAATAAAACATCAAAGAACTTTTAAAAACGGTCTTCCATAGCTAAAAGGAGTAGTTCACAGTACTAAGGATATTAAATGGGCAATTGAGAAAAGCTCATATTAAAAAATGATTTCAATTCCTATTAAATAATAATAAGTTACATTTGGAAGTATAGTTTTATGTGGGAGTTATCTTTAATAAATTTGGGGTTACAACATTTTAATATTTTACCCCAATTGGTAATTCACAAACACACAAAAATAGAATAAGACTGAAAAATTTCAATATGGTTCTTTGTAATAACAATGAAACACTTTATTTGCTACTAAAATACTACAAGTTAAGTAAAGAGAATAGAGAAATTGTGTCATGTTATTTTAATAACTATTTCAATATGAATAGAATAAAACATAATGAAGAGCACATGCTTGCTTGGTGCTAATGACATAACATTTTGTAGTTTTATAGATGTGAAGCAAAATGCATAATTTGAACCAGATGTTGAAATAGTTTAAGATTACTATCTAAGGACAAATATTTCAGAAAACATGTGGAAAGGTAACCACACATTTGCTGCTGGGAGTTCTCTATGCAAATATCTTTGTATTACACTTTACTTGGCTTCTCAAAATGAAATTGTGAACTGTTCTCAATAATATGGTTGTTTTTTTTAAAAAATCCCACAGTGGAAGCAGTCCAGCAGAGTGGCTAAGAGCTGAGGTTCCATAGTCACCTGTTTGTCTTTATCATTTCCTGACTATGGGATCTTGGGAAACAAACTCTCTGAGCTTCTGATTCTTAATTTGTAAAATGAGAATGTTAAGTGTTAAACCTAGCATATAGGATCATTATGTGGTTTAGATTAAGATAAAGCCTGTAAAGTGTTTTCCAAGGCCCTTGGCACATAATAAGTACTCAATAAAAAGTAACTAGTATTGTTGTCATTAATACTCCAATTTTTCATTATTACTCCGAATAAAATTAGCACCCCTCAAAACTATTCATATTACTCTGAACATCATTTCCATTTCACTCAACTGGCAGCATCTTTGGAAGTATGTTAACTATGTTTTTTTAAGTTTCATGGCATAGAATCAAGATCAGGTTTCCTCGAGTAATAGGATATGTTATTTTAACAATATATGGGGAAGTAAGGAAAAGCAGAAAGTTGTCTTAGAAGCCATCGGGGACCTGAAACTTCATCTCTTACTCTTCCCTATACAACCCTGGCTCTATTCGTGTGGCAGAAGCTACACTGATTCAGAAGTGTCTCTTGGAGTCATTTCTGCAAACAGGTAAGCTTGAACTGATTCTAAACTCAGGGTGATTTGAATTCAAACTAACCTTAAAAAGTATACTTTGATGGGCTGGCCAACACAATTCAGCATAGCATGCTCCTTGTATGCAATGTTATCCCTTTGGTCACCCTGCAGACTGCTAGGCAGTAATTCCTGTTAAAAGCAACTGTGTAGGGAGTAGATATAGCTCAAATGTTTGAGCACCTGCTTCCCATGTGCAAGGTCCCAGGTTCGATCCCTGGTATCTCCAAAAACAAGCAAATGAAACAAAACAACTCTCACTGGGGAGCAGATGTAGCTCAGTGGTTGAGCACCTCCTTCCCATGTGCAAGGCCCTGGGTTCAATCTCTGGAACTTACTAAAAAAAATCACAGCTGTGTAGTCAGCTCAGAGCAAACAGAATGAGGCAAGATCTATATGGGCGTGACTGTTATTCTGAGGCTTCTAGAAGGATCAATGCATTGCATAGCAATCCCTATCCAGGAAGTGTGTTATGAGGCACAGCAAGAGTCTATTTTTAACTCTTTGACTTCTCTATTAAATAATTTTGGAGTTTCTAAATTGGTGTTTATACGTGTAATGGATTTGTATTGGATTAATATTCATAATGAATTCCTTTTGGGAGATCAGCCAGCCCAGTCTCTCCATGATGCCTTTGATTGGGGCTGCTTTCCCGACTTGACCATAGGATGGGAGTAGTAAGTCCAAGTCCCTGGCAGCTATTTTGTACATTATGACATGGTCCTTCTAACCATCCCCAGACCTTATCCAGACCTTGGTTGGTTGATTGGATGATGATCACTTGGCATAAACTATCCATGGGTCAATCCCCAGGAATTTGAAATTGGGGCTGAGAAAGAAAAATCAGTCTGCTCCAGGGTAGGAACCGGGGGTTGAACTTGCAAAATGTCAACTCAGGTTTCACAAGCAGCCCTTCTTTTCATATGTTTTGTTTTGGATTAGGGATTTTTTTGACCAGGAAAATCAGAATAAGTTGATCTTTTGAAAGAGAAAAATTGAAGCAGACATAAAGCATACAACCTTCCAATTCGTATCCCCAGGCAGTCCCAGAGAACAAAATGGATATCTATCCATGAATTCTATGAGATATTTTTACACTATTATAGCATATACCCCATATTGCTTAAGCAAGTGACTGTGAATATATTATCTGCTATTTGCAACTAAGAGTCCTAATATCCAATATAATAATAAACTAAATTTTTCCTTCCAAGGATGTATATTAGCTCTAAAAGGACTTAAATTACATATTAAAATTAAAATATTTTGCAATCATTTTACAATCATAAAAAAGGTAATTATTTTTTTAAAAAAACATTGATTATTAAGTCTTAAGAATAATCTGATTTCTGTGACTGCGATTACTAACTTTATAGCATATTGTATGTAATCCAAACCAGTGTAGATTGTTTATGCCAAATCAGAGGAGACAGAGTAAAATAGCCTTGTTTGCTTGGCTCTCAAAATTAAATAGAAAAATAATCTAAGACTTCAATACAATATTTGTTTTCTTTAATGTCAAACTGTGAATATTTATATTTATTTATATTTATTTTTGAGTCTTTTGTGGATCCCAGAAAATTATGTTCTTAAATTTGAACCTATTGTGAACCTTTGATTAGATCAGACCAGTTAAGAGCCATTTGATTAGATTGTTTGAGTAGGGTATAGCCCAGGGTGGCTCTTAATCCTCTTACTGGAGTCCTTGGTAAACTGAGAAATAAAAATTGCAGAGAGAGAGAGAGAGAAGCCCCCACCTTCTAACTGAAATCAATGAATCCAGGAGAGAGATAAGCCACAGATGGAGAAGTCCTAAGCTGAAAGCAATGAAGCCTAGAGGAGAGGAGAGCGATGAGGGGACTCCACCATGTGCCTGATTGTCCACAGGTACAGCCTGGTGAGAAAGTTTCTCTGATGATGCCTTGATTTTAACACTTTCATGACCTCAGAACTATAAGCTTTTAACCTAATAAATTCCCATTGTAAAAAGCCAACTCATTTCTAGTATATTGCTCCCGGCAGCTTTTCACAAACTAAAACAGAATATTGTGTGCATTCTTAACTGAGTTATTACTATAAATACTTGATGGATAATATTGTAATGACATAGATTGTATTCTTGAAATAGAAACACTTAATGATATATTTGTTTTCTCTATTCTATTCATGGTGGAGCTTAGCACCCTATTTCTTCTTCACAGCAAGTTACAAAAAACATTCATTTTCTATCTGACATCCTTCTTGTTGCTGTTGATTGAATTAATGGCCAAACACTTTACACTTCCTCTAACCAAATCTTTTGCTATATGATTTTGCATTTCCTCCCACAAAAGAGCAGTGTATATTTCTCTGCTCCTTAACTTTGGATTTTACTATCCAATTTATTTTGGCCAATAAAATGAAGACAGATATGATGAGCTAGCTCCAAGTCTAAACCTCAAGAAACAATGCATGTTCCTCCTTGTCATCATGTGCTGATGCCATCATCATGAGAAAGACATACCTAAGGTCCCTGGAGGAGAACAGGAAACACATGAAGATGAACTTCCCCCGTTAAACTAACCCAGCCAAATTCAGCCTAAAGCAGATTTCCAAGCCAATCGGAGTCTCACGAGTGAGCCAGCTGATCTACAGCTTCATGAGGGAGCCCAGGAAAAATTCACTTCCAACTGAATCAAATCTAGATCAGCTGAACCCCTCAAGTACATGAGATATACATATTTATTATTGTACAGCACTGTGGTATTTAGGTCATTTGCTACACAGCAATTTCATGACATTAACCAACTGATGGAGAAATTGGTGCCAGAAATGGTGTATGACACAAGAAAAAAACAATAAAAATGAATAAGTAACCATAATAAACCAGTCCAAAACTCAGAGCCTTAAGCACAGTAAATTATCATAGCTCACAAATCTATGTGTTGGTTGGTGATCAGCTTGATCCAGTTAGGCTCAGCTGATCTTTCCTGGAGCTATCCATATGTCTGCAGTTTAGCTGGCTTCCTCAAACATCTGCAATATCATTGGTGCTCTGCTCCAGGATGGCCTTGGTTGGGGCAGTTTTCCTGGGAAATCTCTACTACCTATGCTGTTGACCCATCTATTGGTGCAAGCAGGTTAGTACAGGCCTGTCCTTTTCATGGTGATGGCATACGTGCAATAAAGCAAGTGGTAATGATCAAGGCCAAGGAAACCTGTGAATGGGACTAACACAATTTTTTTTCCTAACTCATTCTATTAATCAAAGAAAGTACTATATGAGTCATTATAGAGAAATAAACTCTGTCCTTATGAAAAGGACTACACAATCACTTGACAACAGAGAGGGGTGAAAAATCAAGTAATTAATGCAAACTTCCCTCAACTCTTCCCATATCCACCAAGCTGAAGAAATAGAATATTACCAGCAATTCAGAAGACCTTCTAATGTCCTCACCCAGTTATTACCTTCATCTTCCTCCCCAGAATTAAAGACTCTCCTGACTCCATACAGCATAGATTAGCTTTGCTATACTTTATAAAATGCATTAATAGCTTCTATATCTTTTGGTGTCAGAGTTCTTTATCTCAAAAGGGTTTTTGTGAGATTCATGCATGTTACATGTGGCAGTAGTTAGTTCATTTCTATTGCTATTTACTATTATATTGTTAGAATATGCCACAATTTATTATCTACCCTCTACTGTTGATGCATCTTTGAGTTGAATTCCGTTCTGGGCTACTACAAATAATGCTGCTACATATACTTGGTGAACATAACCAACTCTTTTGTGTAGATACCTAGTAGTGTAAAAAATGTCCATTTCCTCCACGTCCTCTCCAATACCTAGCATTGTCAATATTTAGATTTAAGTCATTTGAGTAGATATTTAATGCTACCCACTTATGCTTTTGTTTTACATTTCAATGATGACTAATGAAATTGAGCACCATATCACATTTTTGTTAGTTACTTGTATATGTTTTTTGTTAAGTAACTGCTCAAAGCATCTTGCATATTTCTCTCTTGGGAGTTCTAGATTTTTATAGATTAGTAAAAATTATAAAAATTATTAAAATTTCTGGATATGAGATCTTTGTTAGTTTTAACTATTATTTGAATCTTCTCTCACTTTTTTACTTTCTTTTTACTCATTTAAAATAACTTTTATTAACAAAATCCTCAGTTTTAGTCTAGTAAAATTTATTATTTTTTTCCCTTTATAGCTAGGGCCTTTCAGGTCCTGTTTACAAAATCTATGACTACAACAAGAACATAAAGATATTTGCCTATGTTATTTTCAGGAAGCTTTGTGTTTTACTTTTCACATTTAGATCTACGGTGTATATGGAATTGGTTTTTGTGTACTATGAGAGGTAAGAGTCAAGATTCATTTTTCTCTTTCCTTATGAATATCCTGTACCATATCCTTGCACTGCTGAGCAGTGACTGCTTCTTGCTGGTAAATTAAGTATCCGTGTAAATATTGTTCTGTTTCTCTAATATCTCTTTTGTTTGGCTTATTTGTCTCTTCTTGCACCAATGCCACACTGCCTTTAATGTGCTTTAATGTGGTACCTTTATGATAAGTCTTCATATATGGCAGTCTAAATGTCCCAATTGCTCTTCCTCAAGATTTTTAAATTTTTTAAATTAAATGATACAGGTTTACAGAAAAATCGTGTAAAAAAATATAGCATTCCTGTATAACTCCCTACTGTTGATACCTTGCATTAGTGTGGTGCCATTGCTAAATTGATGAAAGAATGTTAAAGTTGTAGCATTAACTATAATCCAGAGTTTACATTAAGGTGTATTGTTTTTGCCCATACCTTCCTATTAATAACACCTTCTGTTAGTGTGTTACATCTGTTATAATAAAGAAAGAACATTTTTATATTTGTATTATTAACTATAGTCCATCATTTACAATAGGGTTCACTATGTTCTATAGTCCTATGTCTTATCTTTTAATTTCTATTTTAGTAACATATGTATGACCTAAAATTCCCCCCTTTTAACCACATTCACATATATAATTCATTGCTATTAATTACTCTTTCAGTAATGTGCTACCATCACCACCATCCATTTCGAAAACTTTACAATCAACCTAAATAGAAATTCTGTACAAATTAAGTATTAACTCCCCATTCTCTACCCCCAATACAGCATAAAGGCTTATTTCACTCAGCATAATGACTTTAAAGTTCATTCTTGTTGTTTCATGTATCATGACTTCATTCCTTTTTATGGCTGAATAATATTCCAGTGTATGTATATACCACATTTTGTTTATCCACTCATCAGTCAATGGACACTTGGTTTGCTTCCATCTTTTCACAATTGTGAAGAATACCACTATGAACATCAGTGTTCAAAAGCTTTTCGAGTCACTGTTTTCAGTTCTTTTGGGTACATAACTAGAGGAGGGATTGCCAGGTCATATAGTAATTCTATACTTAGCTTTCTGAGGAAGTGCCAAATTGTCCTCCACAGCAGCTGCATCATTTTACATTGCCAATAGCAATAAATGAGTGTTCCTACTTCTCCACATCCTCTACAACAATTTAATTTTGTGGTTTTTTTTTTAAATTGTAGACATTTTAGCAGGTGTGGAAATGATATCTCATTGTGGTTTTTATGTGCATTTCCCTAATTGCTAGTGATGTTGAGCATCTTTTCATGTGCTTTGTAGCCATTTCTATTTCCTCTTTGGAGAAATGTATACTCAAGTATTTTTCCCATTTTTAAATTGGGTTGTTTATCTTTTTGTTGTTGAACTATAGGATTTTTTAAATATATTCATTAATTAATTCATTTTTTAAATATATAACATTAATGGATATGTGGTTTCCAAATATTTTCTCCCATTGAGTAAGTTGTCTTTTCACTTTTGTGATAAAGGCCTTTGATGTACAAGTTTTTTTTTATTTTAATGAGGTCCCATTTATCTATTTTTTGTTGTTGTTGCTTGTGCTTTGGGTATAAATTCTAAGAAACCATTGTCTAATACAAGATCCTAAAGATATTTCCCTATATTTTCTTCTAGGAGTTTTATAGTCCTAGTTTTATATTTAGGCCTTTGAGCCGATTTGAGTTAATTTTTGTATATAGTTTGAGATAGGGGTCCTCCTTCATTCTTTTGCATATGAATGAGGAAAAGGGGTTTGGAATGGTGGGTCCAGGACAGAAATTTCCTACCAGATCTTGGAGATCATTTTTCTTTTTCTTTGATTCAAAGATTAAGGACTCCTTCTCCGGTTTCTAAGGTCCTCCAGAGTTCCAAACAAGTGAGATTTGTCCTTTTATTAGCTCATTCAGAAGGGAAACTTTTCTAGAGGATGTTTTACATCATTATGTTGATGACATCACCAAGATTATTTTAATAATTTAAGTCCTTTGATTTTCCATATGAATTTGAAATTTAGCAACTCTATCTCCACCAAAAAAATCTTGATACAATTTTTATTGGAATTGTAATCAAACCATCATAAATCATTTTGGAAAGAACTAACATCTATAAAATATTGAATATCATAATCCCTGGACATTATATAGCTTTCCATTTATTTATATTCTGTATATTTCTCAATAAAAGTTTATAGTTTTCTGCATAGAAGTAATGTACAACTTTCATTAGATGTACACTCACTGTTTGATTTTTATTCTATTGTAACAGTTACCTTTTTCTATTTAATTTCACATCTTCACTGCTTTTATATAGAATTGTAATTATATACACTTGAATCCACTGAACTTGTTGGAGGCATTTAATTCTAAATTTATATGTGGATTATTTAACATTTTTTACATACACAATTGTGTCATCATTGAATAATGACAGTTTATTGTCTCCTTTTCATTTTGATACCACTTACTTCCCTTATCTTGTCTTACTACACTGGCTAGAATCTCCAATACAATATTGAATGACATATTTAAGGGGAAATATGGGGAAAACAAATAATTCAGTATTTCACCAGTTTGTGTGATAATTGGTGTGATTTTTGATAGCTGCCCTTTATTGTTTATTATTATTCCTTTATTATATTTACAATAAAATGTTATTTTAAAAATTATTTCTTTGTAATGAAAATAATATTATGTATTATTATTCCTATTTTTTATTATTCCTTTGTTCCCCTTTCACTTGTACACAATACATCCTTTTAGTCTCTGTTTAGTGGTTACCCTAGGGATTTCAATATGTGTTTTGACCTATTACTGCTTAATACTAATGAATATTTTTACCATTTCTGAGAAAATGCAATGACATTGTGTAACAGTTTGATATTGTTTATGAATTCCAAAAATAGATATTGGATTATGTTTGTAAACTGGTCTGTCTGGGGTTTCACTTTTATTTGATTAAATTATGATTAGGGCTCTAATTGGGCCACATCAGTAGGGTGTTGAGTCCCCATCCACCAAGGTGTGGGGATTTACAGATAAAAGACATGGCAAAGGACAGAGTTGGGAGTTTTGGGCTGGAGCCCAGGAAGTGAACACAAAGAAGAAGAACACAGAGGAATACAGACAACTGCTTAGACACAGCAGAAGCCCCGGGGAGAGAGACAGAGCTGTTTGCCTGATAGTCTACAGCTGGCCTTGTGGAGCGAGCACAGTAGCTGAGCCTGGAGAGAAACAGAGCCCAGGGAAGAGAGGAACCCAAGAAGCCTGAACTCTTGGCAGATGTTGGCAGCCATCTTGCCCCAACACATGGCCATAGACCTTGGTGAGGGAAATAACTTATGCTTTATGGCCTGGTGACTTCTACTCCAAATAAATACCCTATATAAAAGCCAACAGATTTCTGGTATTTTGCATCAGCACCCCTTTGGCTGACTAATACACATTGTAGCCCTTTAACTCCATTTATCCCCATCCTCTTTTAGTGCTATTGTAATATAATCCTGAAGTAGTTTAATATCATTCTGTGCAGTCAAAATCTGTTTAGATTTGTGTGCATGTTTATGTTTCAGTTACTCTCAGCCCCTTAGCTGCTGCTTTTAAATCAGCAAATGACTGGAGGGGAATTGTTGCAAATGTCTGGAGATTACATTGCATTGAAATCTTGGACTTTGCTATCTTTTGGAATCTTGTCCCAAGCAGTTCTAATTGTTTTGATATATCTCTGATGCCTACCAATAATTGTAATTTTATGGACTTTTAAATTTACAATTCTCTGTTTGTTCTTAATGGGAGATTTTTGTCCAAAACATACTAGACTCCATTGCTGGAAATACAAAAGTTGATTATGTATTTCATTTTAAGAATCCAAGAAATAAGGAGGTTTTCTATTTTTAGCAACATGGCAGACTTGGTATCTTAAACCATCCTCCTGCTGATATCAACAAGTAAGTGCAAATTTACTCAAATATATTTGAGGTACTGAAGAGATGCCCAGTTAGCAAGGAGTCCTCAGAGGCCAAATACTCAGTAAAATAGGCATCCCAGAGAGATTAGTGTAATGATGAGCCACCTTTCAATTTGAGCTCATTTGCTAAATAGATGAACTTTAGCTTTAATTTTCATGGCTGTGTGGTTTATGACTCTTAGAATGTGATCAGAATATTTAAAAATTAAAATAGTATAATACAGAAGGTGTGTGTGTAATACAATAGAATAGAAAATATGAGTGCATCAAATGAAGATTAGTTTCGTTATTTTGTGAAATTTTTGTTTCTCCTAAGTTTCCCAAATATAAATGTGCTTGGTCACCAAGTAAACCAAAGTTCTTGTTTTGTGTCATGGTCAAACCTTTTTTAATTATTTTTAAAGAAGCTTCAGATTGTATAAATATTACATAAAAAATATAAGGGATTCAGATATGCCCACTCCCTCCTCTCCCTCACTTTCCCACATCAACAACATCCCTCATTAGTGTAGTACATTTGTTACAATTGAGGAACACGTGTTGAAGCATTGCTACTAACAATGGATTGCAGTTTACATTATAATTTATACTCTGTCCTGCACAATTTTGTAGGTTATGACAAAATATACAATGGCTTGTATCCATCCAATGTCATGCAGGACAACTCTAATGTCCCCAAAATGCTCCCTTATTACATCTATTCTTCCCTCTCTCATCCCTCAGAACCTCTGCTGACCACTGCCTTTATATCAATGATAAGAGTTCTTCCATTGCTAGAATAATGATAAGTCTATGGTAGAATAATAATAAGTCTACTTTAGTCCATTGTTCATTCCCCAATCATGAGGATTTTGAGATGGTCATACCCACTCTGCTTCTAATTGAGAGGGGCCTTAAACCCCATTGGGCAGATGGATGGAACTTTCTTGCTTGTAGTTGCAGACACTCTCTATTCCTTGGGATGGGCATTGTCCATCATCATTTCCTTGTTAGCTGTCCTCGGTAAGTCCAATGAACTGGAGAGTAGATGTTACAACTCTGCTGACATGCAGGGCTCAACTGGCACATGGATGGATCAAAAATTTAAGTCTCTGGGACATATGTTTATAAAGTATAGTGCTAATTATAGGTTCAAGTAAAAGGGGCATAAGAGCCAGGAGTAGAGAACCTATAAATGAGTCTAACTCTGTTACACTGGGGAGCAGAAATTCCAAAGTAAAGCCCACTGGCAGGGTGCTAAATTCCTGGCCTCTATGTCCTGCTTATAGTCTCTGGATGTCTCTAGAACCTTCAGGAGCCCCGCTATTTGAGGTATTGTTTGCTGTGGTAGTCAATGATATCCTGCTGCAACTTGCATAAACGTAATCTCTGGAACTGGAATGACCTCCCGACTCTCTTTAAAGTCTCTTAGGCATAAAAACTCATTTGTATTTACCATTTCCCCCTTTCGGCCAAAGTCTTTTTCCAGATGCATTGCTAGTTGGCACTTGGTAATAATCCCTCAGTGCCAGGGAGGCTCATTCCTGGGAGTCATGTCCCATGCCAGAAGCGAGGGCTGGGGGAGGTAGTGTGTTTATATGCTGAGTTTGGCTTAGAGAGAGGCCACATTTGAGCAACAAGGAGGCTTTCAGGAGGTAACTCTTATGCAGTATATAATACTAGGCTAAGTTTCAATTTCACATTAAAAGGTTCATAAGTAGAATCATCAATATCAAGGGCCAGGCATAATGGTCTGTCTTCACTCACTAGGTACTACTGCCCTTGAACTCAAGGGATTCTTGCTCTCCTATTAGAGAATATAGCAGAACTCCTCAGGATAGGAATTCAATATTGTTTTGGTTAATGTGTGGGTGGCCACCCACTGAGACAATGTCCCATGAAAACTTGAACATATTCATATGCCTTAGAGGCATGCCATGGTCAAACATTTTTGAAAGCCACTAGAGAAACTCTTGAATGTAACAGAGAGAAAAAAGTATAAGAATGCTCAAATAGCATTGTTCACATTAGAAAAATAACTAGACACACTTAAACTTTTAATGGCAGAAAAATAGTAAGTTAATTGTTGTGTAGCCAGGTAATGGAATATTATGCACCAGAGAAAATCAGTGAATAAGAGTTAAATGGAGCAATATGGCTAAATATTAGGAACATAATAATTAAATGAGCATGTTTCTGAAGAATATTTATAGTATGAGTTCATCTATATGCATTTAAACATGTAAAACTAGGTAAAATATTTGTTGTGGATACAAACATATTTGTAAAACTCTAAGAAATGAAAGAGAATGATAAACACAAAATTTTCAAGGTTAAAAAGGCCTGCATTTTCTTGGGTCTTTGCCTACCAGTAAATAGTTTCACATTTCTAAACACCAGCTAAACCTACTTGCTATGACCCTGAAAGGGCAGAATGACTCACAGCCTAGTTTACTAACACTTGAATTTTTTTGTGTGTGTGGCAAAATTCAGCACCTTTTTTAGATAAAAACCCACCTTATTCTTAAATTTACCCAATGTTGTTGTAATTTTGGTGTATTATTTTGATCCTTAAGTCCAGTCCTTGCCTATTTCTTAATATTCCTGGACAACAAAACAAGATGCAATGGTTTGGAGACACCAATAAATAAAAATCTTTTTTTACTGCTTGATGGAGCATAGTGGTTGCAGAAATATGAGACATGAAGAAGAATTCAAAAAAGGTTTTGGAAATGAAAGATGGAAAAGAAATTCACATCAAATAAAACCCAGTGCCTTATTGTAAATTCTGGAAAAAGTCAGTAATTCTGCAAATGTCATTCATTCTCTGAGAGAGGAGATAGGATATATTGGTGATATTCTTTCCATCAAGACATGATAAAACAAGATACCATGGTTATTCCTGATGGGGAGATTTATGCCAACTTAGTTCAAGGTTACAGTTTATGAACTCTGGACAACAGACTCTGAGCACATTATCAAAAGTGAAATCAAGATTTTCTTTTTTCCCATTCTCCATCCTTCAGATGCTCTTTTCCTTTAGCAATTCAAATTTCTTGGTTCTGGAAATCAAATTTTGCTGAATAACTGCACTATAGTTACACAGTTGCTATCTAGTAGAGCACAGGATGTAAACCTAGACAGTTTTGAGAATGTGGTAATCACTAATTATGGAAAAACAGATATTTTTAAGGGAAAATTTCCTTCTAAAGATCATCCATTTGACATATAGTAAAAGAACAAGCACATACTGCATTGCATTGTATTTTGATGTTATATGAATTTATTAGGCATAAAATAGCTTCTAAAAAAGAAATTATTAAAGAGATGAGTCAGCTTCAAAAGTTCTGTGTTTAGGTTCAACTGAGTACAATTACTCACATTTGATAATTCATTATAAATACCATATCTCATCTTCTGCCAGCTATTCAGATTTTATGTTCATCCAACAGCTGTATTCAAGGTAAATTTGCCAAATGTGAATCATTTTCTATGCTGCTGGGTACCAGTTGCTAGGAATGATGCTTCATTGTTTTCCTCTTCAATGGCATCATTAAAACTCTAGTCAGTTAATCATCAAAGGAATTATACAAACAACTTTCCATTGCACTAAACAAAACAAAGCTTGTCAAATTTATTTTTATACAAAATTTCCATGACAATAAGCAAACACCAATGTCTGTCAGGCATCACAGTTTCTGCATCAGATTTATATTTATCCATCCTAAACTTGTCAAAACATCATGGCCATCCACATCCAAATTTTATTTGCTTGAGATTATTTACATATCTTTGCCAAAAATAAGATGCTTGAAAAATATGCATATCTGTGAATACTCAAACTAAGATAACTAAACGTAACAGGAAATATAAGTGGCTCTTTTTTACTTCATGTGAAAACTTTTTAAAAGTGCTTTTACAAATACTTTCAGACCTTAGAAGAGTTTCATCAATTATGCATTGCTGACTAGATTATGAGGTATTTCTCTGATGCTATACTTTAAAAGGATACCTAGAAGGAGTCCTACGATATTAAGAAAGAAAAAGCAAAATAGAAATTAAGTAAATTTCTTACATCTCTTTTTCTTCCTACATGGCCCCAGAATTTGATCAGATTATATGATTAATGTCTAGCTAGTCCATGATTGAAGGCTACAAAAGAATACATAGAGCAAGAATCTGACACGGTGACAGGAAGCCCTCAGCTTAGAAATTATCCAAATCTGTGTTCAGATTGTGTGACTGTAAATTAAGGACACAAGAAATTACTTGAATATAATAAGTATATTTCAACTAATTGGCCCATAAACCAAGCATCAATGGCTTTGCTAAATTGTTGTTTTTCTGTATATTTATACTCCAAGAGATTATTTTTAGGTTAATTCACTCCATGAATTAACTCTCCAGTGAATAGATAGGCTATTTTTAACAGCATGCTCAGTAGAAGTTTTTTAAAATGTCTTTTATTATTCTTCATCTCATGAAACAGATTATGCTAATAGAGTTTAATATAAGACACATTTCTGTATTTTCCTGGATCCCATTAAAAATGTAAAATATTGAATCTAAATCACATTTTAAAATGCAGAATAGAGTGGGAAATAATTTCCTCCAAGTTATTAAATATATATATTAACAAATCTCAATATTAAAACTAATGTGTTGTTATCAAAATAAATAAAAAATAATAGTAATTAAAGTACAAATTGAAATGTAGTACCAGAAATTCACAGCTGTATTATTATCTGCCTTGGCCTGCCTTAAGAAGCTTTCTGAACAAACTAAGATTGCAATGCCTAAAGCTTTAACAATTTGGTTAACTTCACCACTAGCAATGTTAAGTATATAATTGTACAAATTTGTACAATATTGTACAAATATGAATGTACTTATTCTATTTCAATCTTTTTGTCTTAATCTTTAATGCATTACTTAAGACATAAGCAGCATTACATATGTTATAAAGAATAATGATATGAAGAATAACACTGGACCTAGCACTCAACCCCAGAACTAGACTATTTCTAATAACTTGCATCCACATTTAGGTCATTCTCCTCCTTTCCCACCGTTATGGTGTCTCTTTTAGGGATAACCAT
This sequence comes from Tolypeutes matacus, assembly GCA_026826555.1. NCBI lineage: Eukaryota > Metazoa > Chordata > Mammalia > Cingulata > Chlamyphoridae > Tolypeutes > Tolypeutes matacus. The sequence continues at coordinate 4,699,008 of JAKSZT010054524.1, forward strand.
TATTCTACATTCTGTGTTCACCACTTCCTAGTTTTCCTAGTTTTATCATGTGTCCAAAGAGTGTATTGTTGGATGTTGTTTGTTTCTAAACTCTATAGTTATATATAATATTGTATGTCATTTTCCACGGCTTGCTATTTTGCTCTTACATGTTTTTAAGGTTCATCTCTATTGTCATATTTATTTATTTTTTTATTTTTTATTTTTTAAAGATTTTATTTATTTATTCATTTATCACCCCCCTGCTGCTTGCACTCGCTGGGTCAGCCAACCACGCCATCCGGACGGGCTTGCCCTCACCAGGAGGCCCTGGGAACCGAACCCGGGGCCTCCCATATGGCAAACGGGAGCCCTACTGATTGAGCCACAGCCGCCTCCCTCTATTGTCATATTTAGCTGCAGTTCATTTCTTTATATTGCTGCATTGTATTCAATTGTGTCAATATACCTTAACTTATTCATTTTCCTTTCCATTTACTTTTGAATTATTTCTAGAGCTTTTTATTTTTATTTTTTGGTATGCTCTTTCCCCGCCACCCCCCTTTCTTTCCCTTTGCAAACATTGCTTCTATGGTCTCTGGGGCACATGTACACAACTTGATAAAATATGTTTCCTTTTTATCTTGGACACACAGACTACATTTCCTAGCATTCCTTGGCATGGCCATGTGATGGAATTCTTGTCAATTGAAATGTGAGACCAAGTGTGATGTTTCTGGGATAAGGCTTTCAAGAATTGTGCTTGCCTTTTTCTCCTTCCACCAATAGATCACAGTTAACAACATACACCAGAGGATGGTGGCAGTGCAATATGAAAAGAGCTTGGGTCCATGAATGGACTTGTTGAAAAGTCTCTCATGGCAAGCACAACATATTTGGACAATCACTTGAATGAGAAATAACTACTATATTATTGAGCCCATTTATACTTTTCATAATGCATTTGCTAAAGCTACTAATATTCCTCTAACTCAGTGGTTCACTGAGTGTGATTTTGTACCCCTCACTGCCCCTAGGACATTTGACAATATCTGTCAGTGCCTGGACTTGGGTAAGATGTAGTACTACCCTGAGAGTGAGTTCCTCCTTTGATTCTGTGTCCTAGGCACCTCACCCATAAGGTTGAGGCCAGGGATGCTGTTAAACATTCTAAAATGTAGCTCCACTCCACACACACACACAAAACAACAAATTGTCCAATCCAAATGTCAATTAAGAAACTCTACCCTACTTAATGTAAAAAAGTAATTCTTAATAAATTGCAGTTACCTTAATATAGCTTAAAATCTACTCCTCAGATAAAATCTCTGCGACCATCTAATTTCATCCAATGGTTCAACAAATCAAATGCACAACAGAATGTCTATTAATTAAATAAAGACTATGTCTTACCTGTATATCTTTCTATTTTTCAAATTATGCACGTGCTCTTACAAAGTTTAAAATATGAATATATACAAAAATATCCATCTATTTTAGGAATGTTTTATTATATATATTTCATCAATCAATGTATCAGTTTAAATAAAATAAGATTACAAAGAAACCAATTATATTAAATACAATTATTGCCAGCATTAAAAAAAAAAAAAGTATCAGTAGTAAAATATGAATACTAATTGTATTAGTCAGAATTCTTTAGGAAAACAGATCCAACAGGAGATAGCTGTAATGAGATGTTATAAAATTGTGTTACGTGACCATGGGGATGCACAAATCCAAATTCTGTACAAGAGGCCGCAAGCCAGAGGCTCAGATGAAGTTCCTAGTTGAGTTCTCCAGGAGACGCCGGCTGTCTGAAGCAGAAATGGAAATTCTTTCTCTGAATGTTGAAATCACTTCTCCTTTTAAGGCCTTCAATGGATTGGATGAAAGGTCACTCGTTGCTAAAGGCAACCTCAGTTGATTTTAGATGTAATCAGCTATATATGCAATGAACTCACTGATAATTAAAGTCCATGAAATACCCTTGTATTACAATTAGTCCAGCACTTGCTTGACCAAACAAGTGGGTACCATTACCTGGCCAAGTTGACACATTAGCTTAACCATCACACAATTATTTTATAATCAACAACATGTTTTGATGTAAAAAAATATACTGGGAATTACTGTACTAGGAAAATTAAAATGATTGAGGTATGCCATAAAAGGCAAAGATCACCTGCTATCATTTTATCTGCCCATATCTTGCCACGTGTTGTAGTTAAGCCTCAGGTTTGGTGCCTGCCCAAACGGTAATCTGATTTATTAATTTTCCTGGCTGGCCCAAGTGTTTGGCTCAAAATCAAGTTCTCCTCTTAGTGTTGTGCATCTATTGTTCTGCTTGCTTTGCCAGGCTCCATTCAATATTTATTATCTCTAGGGAGTCCAAAGGGAGGCAGCAGAGCAAAGTGTTTAGGAGCAGAAGTTCTGGATTCAAATGTAATTTTTACAACTTTCTAAAATCAAGACCTTCAGCAAGTTACAGAACTTTCTTGTGGCTTATTTTCCTGTCTGTAACATGAAAATAATGGGCTAATGTGAGAGACAAAAGGAGGTATTACATATAAAACATTTAGAGGAATACCTTGTATGTAGTAAGTGCTTCTCAAAAGTCAGCTTTATTATAATTAGGTTATTTATTGCCTGTCTTGCTCTTATATTATTTGGTTTTCCTGATTTTTCGATCTGACTGTATGAACTCTTCTTCACCGAATAGCTTGATTTCTAGTCCCTCGTCTTTCTTATTGCTCTCATATATTTTATTATATGCTCTGTCCTTTGTAAGTTCTCATGTTATATATATATTACTAATTGATTCATTCATTAAGGAAATATCTATCAAGTGCCTATTACGTTGCACTCTGGTTATGGCAGTGAACTAAACAAAGTCCTTGCCCTGTCTGGTACAAACAGGTGAGAACAGCTGACCAAGTCCTGACATCAGTTCCAAATCTATAAGTTGCAAAAATCATGGTACAGAAATGAAAACGGAGGACGTACTGAATCACCATTTGACTGATACCCAAGACCGGCTTACTTTATTTCCTACCACAGTTAGGGTAGATAAAAAGCAAGAGACTACATGGAAATATCAAGAAATATCCATGGGAAAGTTGGGCTTGGGATTCTAAACACTATAATTTACTAGGATCAGAATTTTTTGCAGACTATTGGATAAAGGATATTTGGAAACTGCTTGGTCATCCAGAGATGTCCTTCAGTTTTTCCTAGGCTCTAACAGCATGCTTTCTGTTATTTTGTCCACATTTCCAGCACAAATTCTGTTTCTTATTATAATTTTTGTTGGGTGTGTCAAATACAATAACAAGACGGACTTTATATCTAATAAAATACATCAAATCTTATGTAAGTTATGTGGGAACTAATGGAAGTAGGAAATCCTTGGTTGTTATGCAGCAATGAAAGAGTTAATTTTTAATATATTTTAATGTTTCAATTTTGAAAAACAATCTTAGATCAATTACACAAAGGGCTTTAAAAATTAATAATAGGCTTTCTTCATCATAAATATAGAACCTTAAAGTTATCAGTGAAGCGAACAAAAAATCTTTAATTCACTCCTGACTAATGCCAGATGCCTTTTTGTACACAAGGGAAGGATTAATGATGTGTAGGAACATGTAAAAGGAGAAAATCAGTCACAGGTGCTAAAGGCACTGTAATGATTGCTTTCCTATGAAACAATAATCCTGGTGTTGTTCAAATAGAAAATGGGGTTCCTCTTGAGAATATAAAATCAAGTTTTATAACTGTTAAAGGCTATTTTTGTAAAGACATTTTCAACTGGGTTGATGAAAGAAGAGTCATGCATGCTTCTGAGATTTATATCAAAACAGTTCTGTTATATCATAAGGATATTGGGTACAGAAACCTCCTAAGCTAAACTTCTGAATTTTGAGCAGGAAGTAAGAGTGAGACAATGCAGAGTAACAGTGTTTTTGTTTGTTTGCTTCTGATTTCAGCATTATTCAAACTCTTGTCATATTTCTGTAACTTTTTAATTAGCCATTTTAGTTTTGTGGCAATTGTTTTCTAAGTGAAAGATAGAATTCAAAATAAAACCTTTAATATTAAATAATAGATCATATGATTAAGTGCACATCTTTGTAATCCTATATATTTTAAATTTATGTATGTCAAGGATTAGAATAACATATCCCTTGTTCCAAATAGTTCAAAAATGAATTTTATTAACTATGCACCAAATTAATGCACTGCTGGAAGAGTTTAGTCATGTTAGGGTAATTATCAGCCTAAAACTGTTGGAAATATACATTTGAATATCTTGCTCTGTTAGTTATATAAATTGTTTTTAAATTGTTTTTAAACTGTAATTTAGAGCTGGAAACTATCTTACAAAGCAAAGTAAAGACACTTCCTAAGCATTGGAGGCCACTAAATATGGATTATGTGATTAAGCTTTAGTAAAAGCAAACACAACAAGGTGTTACATTCAAAGCTGTTTTTCATCCCATATAGGAAATCACGTGAATCTAATCTGGTTTTGGCTATTCATGTGAAATCTGAGTCACCTACGTTACATTCTTTGAAATAGGAGTCGCAATATTTTACTGCATGGACATGTGAAATCCTAGAACCTGGGTCATCTAGGGCCTGATTTGGCTCATTGTAGAAATTTTAAAAGGATCCCATCTGCACTGCTCTTGGATGAACAGCTTTTGCTACCCAACTGAAATATAACATTTAAGAGTATTTCAGGCATAATCCATGTATGTGCAGTTTAGTGCTCCTGTAATTTCTGAAACTGTAAACACATAAATTTTATTTTTTCAAACAAAAATATACAAATATTATTTTTTTTTCACAAAGAATCCCCCTTTCATTAGGGTTCTTTCAGGTTAGGGGACTTGCTGCTCCGTAGTGAAATAATGGCTGGGTACAGACTGCTACTGATAAAGTACAAGAGACTGGTTTCATACAAAATCAGCAGCTAAAGACAATAAATTAGATAAAAATAGAATGGAACTCCTATGGCTGACTTTCATTGACTTTGATTTGTCTCGATAAGATTTACATTTAAACATGGGATTCGCTTGCTTTGCTATGCTTCATAAAATGAACATTTTTTTCCTCCATACAAAAGAAGTTTATTTTCCAACTTTTATTTCCATTGTACTTTATTACTACTGTGTCTGTTGGGATTTTTCATAAGCATTTATTACCTATAATACAAAAAATGTATGGTTGTGGTCATACTAAATATATGGTAAATATTTGTTTCAAATCTATTAGTTTAGTTTGTGTTAGACTCAGTCTCTTCCCAGCATTTGGTTTTTAATTAGAATACTTCCTTTAATGTCTTATTGTCCATTAAAAGTCTTCCAAATTTGAAATATTAATTTAAACTCCATTTAGTATGTTGGTGGTTTATATGTGATATATTTTTCTATTTAAGCAAGTTCAGAGCAACTATATTGAATTATTGCATTTAGTTTACATTATAAACAAAATTGGTCTTCAGTCTTCAAAGTGAACCTTTTAGTACTTTCTAATAAGTAAAATGAGTAGTTCTTAGATTAGAAAGTTTTGTTAAAGGATTAGTAACTATTTATGACAACAATATAGCACTCTTCTATTAGAAAATATGTATGTAATAAAAATGAAGTAATCTAAAGCACATTAGTGCTAAAGGTTTTACAAGTTCAATTTCTATGACTATCAAATAACTGGAGGAAAAACAAATATTCAGTTTAATTGGTCATGTATGCAGACTATGTAAATTTTAATATTTAATAATTATCTTCCATTTCAATTTTGCTTAAAAATATTTGGAAACCAAGTTACTTTTTCCTGCAATTACCTAACCACATTGTCACATATTTTGACTGTTAAACTGATTCTAAATTCACTCGGATAAAATAGATTGTGTAAATAACATAAGACTAAATGGCAAATTTCCAATTAACTTATTAATTTCAACTATGTTTTCGGCCACTAATTGATGCTTTCCCTTGTGGAAAGGGGTGGAACAAAATTTTAGTGAAAGGCTAATTTATCTAGTTTGTTTCTCTGTGACTGAAATTCACTAAGATAACTGACCCCTTTGCCTTTGTAGTGCATAGACTGGATCTCAAATCAGGTAGGTTAAATCATCCCACATGGTGAAGTTTATCCATTTATAACGCACTTAAATCTGGGCAATCAACAGCTACATAGTATTAACAGCAGGTCAGCAGAGAATCACATCTGAAATTCAAAATAAACAAGAAAATGGCCAGTAAATCTTAGGCTTGTAAGTGTATTTTTATTGATTGTTGTTTCTTTCTTCAGCCTGAATCCAAAGGACAAAAACTGGTCCTGTAGCTTTTACTCTTTCATTATCACAAACAAAAAAGGAAAGATGGGATGGAGAGCAGGAACATAAAATAGCTGTTTCTGCAAAAATGATCACCTTCCTCATAGCTTCATAATTTACTCCCAGTCCATACGGTCCTCAGTTCCAGTGATTGGAATGATGGATGACTCCACTTCAGCTACAACCGGTAAAGATGCTGCAATGTATCACTCTGCAGGATTTGCAGAACAAACGAACCAGCAGGATGGAATGGCAAGCAGTGGTGTCAAGGGAATTCTCTTCAGTGGAAGAGTAGATAGTCATTCCCTGGCATTATGTAAAATACAACTTGTAAATATTGCTCCCATTGTGGACACGTGCATGTGTAACTTGACAGAAAAGGGCAACACTGCCACAGAAAAATGCAAAAATATTTTCCACTTCAGTGCCTGTATTTTTTACATGGCCAGATTTTGCATTAAACAAGGCTCCAGCTCTATGCCCACTAAATTGTTGAGAATGTAAATGTATATATTTGAGGACAGTGGGAAACCATTTATGGTTTTATTACTGAGATTTGGTATACTCTAAAGATTGCAATTTATTCCCAATATAACCTTAAATTTTTGGTAATATGTGCTTAAATCACATTTCTAGGATCACTCATATCTCTTTATAAATCAGTATTGAATTTGAACTAATAAATTAGGATCTGAAACTATACCCAGCAAAGTTTAACTCTTCTGTCTATTGCCATTGGTTAACAAAAGGAGGCTTGAATTTTCAGACTACACAGGCAGATATATTTACTCGCATCCCTGTCCTCTGCAGTTTGCATAAAAGAGAAAAACTCTAGCTAACCATACTTTACACATTTTCACATAATCTAATAGAAATATGCCTTCTACAGAATAAGGCTAAAACCTTATATCCTAATAGGGCATTAGTAACTCAGGCCACACATCAGCAAGGAATGAGTGGCTATTAAAAATCTCTCTGAGTTGCTAGCAATTAGCAAGAACATTGTTTTGGCAGGCTTGTATGGCCAATTTGTAGATCCCTATATTTTTCATTTGAAAACTTCTGTCCTACAGGGGCCACTCTTTTTGTTTGTTTGTTCATTTGTTTGTTTGTTTAAACATTTTTTTATGCAGGAAATCTGCTCTCCCCTTCCCATAATAAAAGAGGCCGAAAATGCAGTAAAACTCACAAGAAGTAGCCTAATAGAGTTCTAGGCACCCATCTCCATGCAGTCTGCCATTTTAAATTAATGCGGCCATAAAACAGTGTTAGCAGTCTGAGTGTATGTGTGTGTGTGTATGTGTAAAGATGAGGGAAATCCATAAAGTGATTGGCCCTAAAAGTGATTAGGGATAATGCATAAAGTGATTGACCCTCATGACAGATGCAGTGACTTTATAAGTGAATGAAACCTAAATGAGGGTTTTATATTTTCCCTAAGTAAATCACATTGAATGCTTTTATAATCTTTATTATTTTTTTTTTGCTCAGAAAAGGGAAAGTAGAACTAAAGGAAAGATGTTACTCATAAAATATTTCATGCATCTTTTATACCCAGGAACGATATTTGAAACATTTCTGCCTGAGAATGGAGAATAGGCGTCTTTGCTTCAGTTTCTCAGAATACAAGCTACACACTAAGACAATGTTTCCCCACTATGTTCCAGAAAACCCTATTTGAAAATAAAGGGTTGGGTGGCCAAATACCTTTGGGAAATATTTGGGGAATATGTTCAGAAAAAAATGTGTTTGGGAAACAAAGTTAAATATACACCATTACCGTAGTCACAGAACTTTTCATATGTTCACAGGCATTGCAAATTTTAAAAGGGGTCTTACATGCAGATTTTCTCAATTATAATCTGAAAAAATGATGCCTTAGTTTTGCATTAAGCAGTAAGTATATTTTACCATTGTTGTCAGTGCTCTGATTGATCTATGCAATCTTCTCTCTGTTTATGTATTCTTTTTTTTTTTTTCCTTTTGCTTCTTTATAGCCATAGAACCTAGTCTGAGTGGTCTTTTTATTTATTTGAAAACTTCTGAGTATCTTGATGATCACTGGTGAATGAAATGGCGTATGTTGAAGGAAATCTAACTCTTTTGGCTAGGGCCAATAAGATAGATTTTGTAATCTAGAACTCTGGTTTTCTGACCATATTTCTCTGAGAGGTACACCCCAGTACAAATTGTAAAAGTATGTGCAGTATTGAACTTAAATTTAGATTGATATTTGTTAAAAGACACTTCCTCCTCTTCATTTCATTTGACATTCAGAGACTCAAGGTCAGTGAAGGAAGGGGTGTAATACAGTGGAAATAACACTGGAATATCGGGGGATCAGGCTTTAGTGACTGATAGTATAATCCTGGGCATTTTCGGGCCCTGAGTTTCTTACATGTAAGATGAAGGAAGGGTGTATGATTCATTTATTAAAGTCTTTCATTCTGAGCATTGAGTGGGAAATCAAAACTTAAAAATATTAAATTATGATGGCTATTTCTTAAATATGAGCCATTCATACTCTGCAAATGGAAATAATTTAATACTAAAATTGTATTTCATGTCTTTTTTTACTTTTACTTAAAACCATGTAAAGAGAAATAGACTATGATATGCTGAGTATGCTTAGTGAAGTCTACTGCAATTAAGGCAGCATTACTACTGTCTATGTAGTCAAATTATTATAGTTAAAAGTGTGTGTTGCTTATTGCAAATTAGGCACAGAGATCAGATTCTTTTTTGTTTTATAGCTTGAATATTAGTCCATAGCTTTTCTTCCCTCCAAAGCAGTGTCTTTTGTCTAATATATTCAGAATTGAGTTGCATATCTTTCAACACATCAATCTACCAACACAATGCTTTTTGTAGTGCCTTTTAAAAGAAGAATGTGTACTTACTTGTTAGAAATCTTGGCACCATCTCTCTTCTGTATGTAGAAGATATAATAGCTTGACATTAAAAGAACTTAGCTTCAACAAAATATACCCATTAAGTGTCACAGCTAAATTCTTCTTGGCAAAGAAGAAAAGGTATGGAAAAAAGAAGTGTGAGTTCGTGAGACGAACACAAATTAAGCCTTTTAAAATTCCTTTTGATTTAACTACCTGTGTTCCATCCATTGTTCAGTAAAAGACATTCATTAATTTTTTTATGATTCATTGCTATAATTTTTTTTTATTTTAAATGTGTCAATTTTACCTTTCTCACATGCAGTTGAAATACCTTACACCATTAAAATATGTTAAGAGAAAATATGTCCTTGGAGATGTACTTCAAAATTTGTGCTTACAAATATATTATGGAAAAAATGATTAAAATGTTTGCCACTTCCATGTCTTATGAGGGAAGGCTAGAAGCAAATCTAAATGCAAAAATAATTATATCTCCTCTTGAAAAGAGTAGAAAAATATCTTACTTAATTTGTCGGGTAAATCAAGTATCTTTCTCTTTGAAAATGGAGGGAAAATATTTTACTTCATTTATTGAGCCACTGTGTTGTGGAACTGTTCAGGCTCTTGTTTATCATTTCACTTCTACATCAGTGAGGCCCAATCACGAGAATTTGAGGCTTGGTTAGCTTGTGGCAGATGATAGGTATTTACTTCTTGCGTTAGGGCAGGCAGATGGACTCCCCAGAGCCCTCAGACGCTGAGACTTGCTCTACCTGCAAGCACCGAAGCAGGTGTGCGTTCCTGATGGGCTGCTCCAAATGGAACATCCCACAGGTGCTGCTAATTAAGGAAGCTTGGGGACTGTGAAGGAGCACAGTTTATTGCTGATTGTGGAGTGCCAAAGGTTAGTGAAAAGCCGGATTGTCTGCTGGCCCAGGAAGATAAGAACACAAAGGGCACAGAAATGGATTTGAATACAGGCTCTTATCAGTGTGCCTTTTAAACCTCATAATGCTGCCTGTAATGGCGTGCTTTTAGAGGGGAAATTGGGAGTCCGGTTATGAATGTACTAATTTATTAACGTCAATTTGTGTCACTATTTAAGTAGTTCTCTCTCCCTCTCTCTCTCTCTCTCTCTCTCTCTTTTTTTTTTTTTTTTTTGTTCATGAAGAGGTAGTATCGAGACATTAGACCAACCTCAAAATAAGCTATGACTAAAATAAAAATCAGATGTATCACGCCATTATAAATGGTTTTATATATTGCAAATTTACCCCCACACTAAGCAGTTTTATTTTAATCCCAATAACATATGAATTACATATGCATCCACCTTTTCCTGATTTACCAGTTATTTTAAAACTATATTTATACAGAGAAGTGAACACTGCATTCCACAGAACAAGGTAGCTGTATTTTTATTGACATTATGTTCAAAATGCTAATTCTCATAATTATAAACCAGAATTTATTCATGTTGAATTTATTGAGGATTATGTTAAATTTTGCATATGCTATTTCATTGTTAACATTTCATTTTGAATTTTTTGTAGCCAGCAAGAATGATAAAGAGTAATATGTATTTGAAGTTAGGAAGGAACTTATTTGATGCACAGCATCATGCTTCAGTGGCATATAGTATTATTATAGATACCAGCGTATTTGACGATAGAGCAGCTAGTTGATGATACGCATTGTATTAGATAACCTAACGTGTGAATGGTTGCACAAATGATCGTTATGAAATTTAATAATGTAAAGTTTGTTTTTGTAATTTATTGTTGCTAAACAAACTACTCCAAGGCTTAGTCACTTAAAACAGGATTCATTTTATTTGTTCAGGGTTCTTTGGGTTGGGAATTCAGGTGGGACTTGAGTGGGTGTTTCTTTAGCATTTGCTGGGTCACTCAGGGGCTGCCTTCAGCTGGGTTATCGTCTGGAACTTAGGTTCATTTGGGTGTGTCTTAGATTACTAGAGCTGTTATGACAAATACCATAAACTGGTTGGCTTAAACCATAGTAATTTACAGTTTTGGAGGCTTGAAGTCCAAAATCAAGGTGTCCCCAGGTCATGCTTTCCTTGTGGTCTGTAATGTTTTGGTGATGGCTTTCTGGCAGTCCTCTGTCACATGGTGATCTGTCTCTTCTTGTTTCCTCCTTCGGTTCCTACTAACAGATGGCATCCAAATTTCCTCTGAGTATAAGGACTTCTGCCAGTTTGGATTAAGGCTCACCCTGATTCAATTTTGCCTCAACCATACAGGATCTTCAAAGATCCTATTTACAAATGAGTTCACATCCACAGACCAGGGATTTGGATTTAAGCATGTCCTTGTAGGGGACAGGTTTCAATCCACCACAGGGTTCTAGGACAGCTAGAGCTGGAATGCCCAAGGTGAATTCATTTGCATCTATGGAATCTTAGCTGGAATGACTGGAACAGCTAGGGGCTGGCTGAGCACCTCTCTCTCTCTCTGTTTCTTTCCAAGTATCCACAGTAGGGTAACTCGACCATTTTGCATTTCTCCTGGCAGCTAAGGATTCCAAGAGAGAGGAAGTGGGAGCTGCAGATAAGGCCTGGTCTCAAAATTTACACAGTGTCATTGCCACTTCATTCAGTTGGTCAAAGCCAGCTCAGAATCAACAGTTGGTAGAAATAGATTCCGAAGCTTCATGGGGAAGTGGAATGGGTGTTAGGTAACCATCTTTAGAAATACAGTCTATATCAGGTTTAATATTTGTTTGCTACCTAGAAAATGCCATATGTTGTATAGAATTAGCATTTAAAATTATATTAGAACTTACAGATGTTATCTCCTTAGAGAATGAAGAGAACTATGTTGGAAAAAACCCTTGCAAAAAATATAACCTTGAAATAATCCCACAATAATAGTTAAATAAGTCAGAATCTGTATCCTCGTTTCCCTGAAGCAGTGCAAAGAGAGCTGTTTCAACAAGAAGCACATGCTCATGATGACAAAGCCAAACCTCAACGCACCTGGCCTCTCAAAGAAATGTAAACTGGGATGAATGAAATAAACTGTTATGCATGAGAAATTTCACCTACGACTCACCACTTTGGAATGGCCCTTATTTAGAAACAAATCACTGACATCTTTCCAAGCCATATTACAGCTTTGCTTCACAATTTTTGAGAGGTAATTTCAGAGATTTTCCAACAAGGTATCATGAAGTCATAGTTATACAAATTCCTAAAAGGCCATAAAACTTCCACACTCAAGGGGTACAAACCATTTTTGTCTTAAGAATTTTGCAAATACAGGAACTGAGACAATAAAATAGTTTAAACGATCTTTCCTTCCTAGATGTCCATTATTTTTTATTTAGTAAATAAAACAAAATTTATTGCAACAAAACTTGGTGTTCATCTATTTCAATATTTTCATTTTATTACTGAAAACAGTAAAGCACTGAATAGATGGTATGACAGTTTGAATTTGGTGAATCCCCCAGAAAAGAAGTAGTTCTTCAATTAATTCATTCCTGTGGATGTGGGGTCCTTTTGATTGGACTATGTCAGTGAGGTATGACTCAGGTTGAGTCTCTACCTTCTTACTGGAGCTTTATACAAATGGAGGCACAGAGAGAGAGACATCCAGAAGAAGGAAGCCACCATTTTTTGTTCTGCCATGTGAGCAAAAGGAGAAAGGAGAGAGAATAAGAAAGTGTAAGAGAGAGATAGAGAGGACTTCAGGATTACCAGTAGCTGACTTTCATGAGAAAGCATCTCTGATGGTGCCTTGATATGGACATTTCACGGCCTTGGAACTGTAAACTTTTACTCCAAATAAAATTCCCATTATAAAAGCCAACCCATTTCTGTTACTTTACATTGGCAGCCTTTGGCAAACTAAGAGAGAAATTGTTACCAGGAGTGAGGTTCATGCTGCTTGCAATTACCAAAAAAACGTTGGAACGACTTTATAAATGGATAAGGGGTATTTTTTGAAGGAGTTGTGAAATGCTTAATTAAAAAGCCCTAGATTGCTTTGAAGAGACTGTTGGTAAAATTATGGATGCCAAAGACAGTTCTGATAAGGGTTTAGAGGGAAATAATGAATGTATTATTAGAAACTGAAGGAAAGGTGGTCTTTGTTTGAAAGTGGCAAAGAACACAGCAAAACTGAGTTCAGAGTTGGAAGAAAGGCAGAACTTGAGAGTGATTTACTTGGATATTTAGCTGAGGAGATTTCCAGGCTCATTGTGGAAGGTGCAGCCTGGTTTCTCCTTGCAGCTTTTAGCAGAATGTAAGAAGAAAGAGATAAACTGGGAACTGAAGTGCTGAGCATAAATAAACCAGAAATTCATGGTTGGGGAATTTCTGAGCTTCCAGAAATAAGCCCCCAGAAGATAGTGCCTCATGTGAGGACCTAACTAAACTTGGAAACAGGCAGCCATTTTCTTGTAAGTCAGGATTGGAAATTCAGTTAGCCAGGAAGACTTGTGGAAATTCTTACTGCCTGATGACTTGGATCCCTATGAACTGCATGCAAAACCTACAAACTTTTCCTGAGATCTGTATGAACAGAACCACTTCCAGCCTAGACTAAATGGTATAGATAAGGGAGAAATTGAGGGAGAAACCACTTCAAGGGCAAAATCGTGGAAGCTGAGATCTGAACTTAAGATATCTTCATGGGCCAAGAGTGGGACCCCACCCCTGTGTATGGAAAGGGTGAGTTTGCCCAGGCATTTGAAGGGGATGGATCTTCCAGCCTCATGTTCAGGGAAAGTTAAGCAGCCCCAGCCTAGAGGGAATGTGGAGCACATTACCTGAAGATTAGAGAGTTAGGTTGCCATCCCATTGTTCTGAGAGGGTTGGGCCTGAATGCCAGAGATTAGAAAGAATGTTGCTGCCACCCCACGGTACTAAGCGGGTTGAGACTGTCCTCCAGAGTTTGTGGAAAGTGTGGCCATCACCCCAATATTCTTGGAGGGTGAGGTCTAAAGCTTGGTCTCCACCCAGATACTTGATGAGGATGGAACCAAGATGATGACCTCTGGGCAAGACCTTAGAAGGGGTAGTTCCCCATGAAACCAAGGAGAAGAAACCATCTTTCTATAAATGACTTTTAGGCTATGAAATCTAATGGAGTGTGCCCCGCAGGTTTTCAGAACTATTTTGGGACCTGTGATGTCTATTTTCCTTCCAATTTCTCTTTATGGTAATGCAAATGTTTATCCTATGACTGTCCCTACTTTGTATATTGGAAGCAGACAACTTGTTTTCTAAGTTTCACAGGTCTACAGCCATAGGAGAATATTGCCCAAGACAAAGAGCATGCCTAAACTGATTTTTATGAGATTTTGTACTTAACATTGCTTCTGAAATGATTTAAGGTTTTTGAAATATTGTGATGTAATGAATATACTTTGCATGGAAAGAACCTATCTTTTTGGGATTCAGAAGGTGGAGTGTGACAGTTTGAATTTTGTGAATCCCATGAGAGATTATGTTCTTGAATTAATCCATTCCTGTGGGTATGGGGTCATTTTGATTGGACCATGTCAGTGAGGCATGACTCAGGTTGAAGATCTTACTGAAGATTTTTATAAATGGAGACACAGAGAGTGAGACACAGAGGAAGGCACATTTTTGATCCAGCCATGTTAGAGAAAGGAGAAAGGAGAAAGGAGAGAGAAAGAGAGAGAGGACTCCAGGTTTGCCTACACATGAAGAAAGGCAGAGAAGCCCCCAAAGGATGAGAGAAGTCCCAGAGTCTGGAATTAGAAGACTATAGAGGCACAGAAAAAACCAAGGGGCTGGGACTATGGAGAAGCTCAAGGCTGAGGAAACAAGCCTTGCCATATGCCTGATAGTCGCATTGCAGGCCTCCAGGTTTACCAGTAGCTGACTTTAGTGAGAACACATCTCTGATGGTGCCTAGATTTAGACATTTCATTGTCTCAGAACTGTATGTTCTTACCCCAAATAAAATTCCCATTATAAAAGCTAACCCATTTCTGGTACTTTGCATCGGTAGCCTTTGGCAAACTAGAACAGGTGGAATCTTGCTCACAGGCCCAGAACTAATAAGTTCTCAAGCCAGGATAAGAACCCAGGCATTTCATCCAATTTCTTTCCACTTCCATTGAACCATATGAACTCACATGTTCACATGCTAACATTTCTGCATCTCGAGGTCAGGGGTCAGCAAACTATGGCCCAGGGCCAAGTCTGGCTTTCTGCCTATTTTTGTATGGCTCATGATCAAAGAATGTTTTTTACCTTTTTGACTGGTTGGGAATAAATGAAAAGAAAAATAATCTTATGGAATGTGAAAATTATCTGAAATTCTAATGTCAAAACATATAAAGAAAGCTTTACTACAACATAGCCACACTCTTTCTTTTATATAGTTTCTATGGCTAGTTTCACAACACAAAGCAGAATTGAGTAATTATAACAGAGCCCACTTTTGGCCTACAAAGCCTAAATAAAATATTTACTATCTGAGCCTTTATTGAAAAAAAAAATCTTTGTATCCCTCTTCTAGGTGTTTTCTCCCCGTTGATCTCTTATCTATTCATCCTTCATTTCCATGCTATTTATTTCTTTTTTTTGTTCTTCCTCTCTTTCTCCCTCTCTATCTCTCATTTTTTCCTTCCTTTCTTCCTGTCTTCCTTTCTTTTCTCTCAGACTTGCCCCAGCTTTTCCTTTGACTTTTGCTTACGTTTATGGTCAAAGCAAAGTCCATTACATCTACGTAACCCAAATAGAGACTCTGCATCATATATCAAAGGGGTCTTCAGCTCCATAAGTGGAATCTCAATCCACTTGTCACATACAGAGAAATTCAATCAGTAGACTCTTTCCAAAACTGCAAAATTCGCTGAGACTGGTCACAAGTTAAACTGTACCATGTTAACTAAAACAGAACATTACTTGCACTTGTGCCCCAGTTATATGCATGGTGCAGTTCTCTGCTTTTGCAGGAAATTGCTCGAATGTTTCTCTTTCAGCGATGTCTTCCCTGACCACTCCATTTATAGTTACATCGGTCTCCACAATTCCCTTTCTGCCTTTCCTATTTTAATTTCCTCCATTGAACATATTGCCATCTGAAATATATATTCCATTCATTTGTTCAATATCTCTCTCCCCTACTAGAATATGAGCTCCCCGAGGTCAGAGTTTGGCTCAGTTTTTTTCACTGTTATATCTTCAGTGCCTAGAAGAAAACAAGCTCTCTATCAATATCCCTTGAATGAAAAAGAGAATGAATCTTGGGCTTTTGTGCACGTATAATAAATGCTTCATAAAATAGTAAACTTATTAATTACTTGACCTAATAATTTTAGTATTTTCAAATGAAGGAAAGTCATTTCCAAAACTGAAAAATTGAATTGTGAGAATTTAGCTCCAAAAGGCCTTATATTTTCTAATTGAAATTACATTTCCATTTTCACTAATAAAATAGGTCAGAGAAGAAACTCCGAATTGTGTTACTCTCTCTTACAATATTTAAGGACAGGAAAATGCTTCAAGATCCATTGACCCATTTTAGATGACATTAGGTAGCGGATGAAAAGACAACTGCTAAAGAATTAATACAGAATCTTACATAATCTCTAATTCACAGAAAAGTTGCAAGTACAGTAGACAGACCATTTTTTTCCTGGTCCATTTGGAAGTATGTTACCAATTCGGCTCCCTTTACTTCTCAAAACATTAGTCTTTATTTCCTACAGACAAGGACATTCTCCTATATAATCACAGTATAAATAATAAAATCAGAAAATTAACAAAGCTACCATCTAATCCTCAGGCCCCACTTAAATTTCAACAATTTTCCCCCAAATGTCTTTATAGCAAAACAAGCATTCCGCAATTACACATTGTCTGTCATTGTTATGCCTTGTATCCTTCAGTCTGGAAGAACTGCTCCATTTTTCCTGATTTTCCTGACCTAGGTACTTTTGAAGTTTAGTGAATAGGTTTTTGTAGAATGTCCCTCTTTGGGGATTTATCTTATGCTTCTTCAAGATTGGAATTACATTATACATCTTTGACAGTAATATTATAGAAGTAACACAATTTTCCATTCACTGCATTCCTTCAGGTGTCACATGATTTCAAATTGTACCGTTATTGCTGATAATTAGTTTCAATAACCCGTTTAAGGTGACATCTAACAGTTTCTTCATTGTAAAGTTACATATCTTCCCTTTGTGATTGGTGAAAATGGGGGAAGACAGATTCTACAAAACTATGCAAATATCTTGTTGCTCATCAAAGTTTCAAGTTATTAATTTAATCTATCAGTATTGATCTATGGTTTCCTAATACATTGTTGAGGTTATATAAGGTTATAATCTATTGTTATCATTACTTTGATGTTCTATGTGCTCACTATTTGGCTTTCGTGTCATATTGATTTTCCCATCATTCTCTGAACATGTCAATCTTTTCTGGCCTAATAGGATATGCCAGACTTATCTTGTACTTTCCCTTTCCCCATCTGGCTATCTTTTTTTTTAAATATATTTTTTATTTTTTCTAAAAGATACTTATATTACATAAACTGCTATCTTATTCATTGGATTTTGGCTGATTCCATGAATCAGCAAACAATGCTCAGGAAAAAATGTATGTATGTATGTATGTATGTATTATGTATTTAGGTATATACATATTACAAAGGCATGCTATCATGGCTTTTCTTTCCTGTGTGAGCCTCTTCATGTCTACCAAGACTGTTATTCCATAATTAGGCAACAAATTGTTCTCTTAGAGCATTCACAAATGCAATTAGTCACTTGCTCTTTCAGTAAAAGAGGTGAGTGGCCAATTTCACCTGCAATTAACCAATTACCTCATGATTCCATTGGCCATGCTTGAGCCCATGGGTTTTTAAACATAGTTTGTACTGCCTCCAAAACATCCACAGGAAGGTAAGGAAAAAATTTTCAAATCCTGCATTAATGCATTTAAGGCAGCACATATTTTCTTTTACAATAGGTTATGAAAAATTGAAATGAAACTAACCAAGTGGTTAGTTGTTTTTTATTTTTCTTAGTGCAAAAAAGAGATTCCTATTCTCCTCCATGCAGTAAAGTGCACAATTGCAGAGTGGAGGAACAATATCAGTCCCTGTACAACTCACCAGCTTGTGCAAGGGCTTCTCATTTCATCAGCCATTTATTTCTACGTCTTCACTAAGTTAGCAGATTTTAAGAAATGAATAGCAGTGCCTTTCTTTTCTTTTTCTTTAAAGTGAAAATATATATACATATTTATATATATATGTGATACATACAGACAGACATGCATATGATTGAAAAAGATGGCTATTAGTTATTTGATTTTTTCCTTTATGCATTTCACCTGGACTAGGATTTCCATTTTCAGTGAGAATTCCAGCTCAACTCCACAATTAAAACACTTTACTTTAAATTTAGTATAGGAAGAGAATGATTGTTTCCCTGTTTCTCTTTGAACCCCATCCCTGTGTCTACTGTGATCTAACCTAATCTCCACCCTTTATCCTTAGCCCCTCTCAGTTAAAAGATTTAGGTTTTCCCCTTCCAGTAACTTATATAATGAAAGTGAGGGAATGGCTGTCTATAATTTTTTTTATTGCACCAGAGAACATTTGGTAAACGCTGCCTTACACGTTTACTAGTCACCTTGGCCATTTACCTTGGTATTAATTTTCCTCCACCAGAGAAAAATGGGATTTGAACAACTGTCTTAGGAAAGCATGCAACTGCACGGCTTGGGATAGTCCATTCCCCAGAGATAAATTTTTAAACATTACCACAATGAAGATACCAACAGCATAAGATATTCCTCAAATTCTTTGTACAGTACTTATTTCATGAGAATTAGAAATCATCAAAATTTTGGTTGAAAGTATTCAAAATAATTAAATATTTTTAAAAGATTATTCTTCTTATCTCACATTCCAGAAAGGTACTGGTAATTTCACTTTTTATTTATTTATTTATTTTAACTACAATGTGTAGAAGAGTTTTCAGAACTTGCCTGATCTGGTCTTCTCTTTTAAAATAAATAGTAGTGATAATATTATCAGCTGCTCATGGCAAGTGGAGGGACACAGACTTGTCTGTTTCTTGCCCAGAAACTTGTCTTTTGTGTACAGACTAGCTCTATTTTTCTATATTCTGTTTAAAGAAGACCCATCTTTCCACTGCCTTAAGCCTGCCTACAAAATAAAACACAGTTTCTCACCCTCACCTCAGAAAGCCCATCATCTAATGAGAGAAGCAGACATATACTCAGCAATTTGGCAAAATATATTATGATTAATAAAATAATAAATAATTAATTAAATACAAAGGAAATAAAAGAAAAGGAATGTGACCAAGTTTCATAGTGGTAATATGCAGAGTTGCTAGAAAGACATTCCCTTAAAGGATTTGGAGGTAGAAAGTCATCACTTGCAGAGGAAATAGATGCACAAAGATGTGAAAAATGCAAGAAGTGTTTGGAGATCTTAAATAATGACTCACTCAAAAATTTTCAAATACCCTCAAAGAAAGTTTCTGGTCCTAGGGCTTAAGAAACTGGTAGCTTCTGTTTTCCTTCCTGTTAGAATACTTTTCCTTGGAAACCAGCTATCATGCTGTGAGGAAGCCTAAGCAGCCCTGTGGAGAGGTCCTTGTGAAGAGGAATCAAAGCTTGAAAGCAACTACCCCAGCTGAATTCCAAGCTGATCGCCAGCACCCACTTGCCAGCCATGTGAGTAAGCCATTTGGACAAGTATATTCCAGCACCAGTCACCTTCACCAGCTGATACCACATGTAGCAGAGATGAGTCATCCCCACCAATCAAAAAGTATTGTTTTTTGTTTGAAACCACTGTTATGTGGTAATTTGCTTCAAAATCAATAGAACTCTGCTAAGCACTAGTATACACAAGAGAATCTGACAAGCCCTATGTTCATGGAGCTTACAGTTTAGAAGAGTGTGGCTGGATATAGAGTGGGATGTAATAGAACATGAGTTAAGAAGAGTAAGTTTATTAGTGATCGTATTGAGGGTGGGGAGTGAAATATAGTCTAAGAATTTACAAAAAAAAATTTATGGAAATGCAAATTCCTGACGTTTTCTTAAGTGGAGCCTCATGCTTAAGGACAATGAGGATGACATTGGTATTTTGAATTAATTGAAAGGAGCAGGCCTGAAAGTACATGTATGATTTAGGAGACCCAAGAATCCCAGAAAAAAGGTAATGAGAGCCTGAGTCAGAACAAAATGAAAGAAAACAAAAGTTACGTTTGAGTGATACTCTCATAGCTCCATGAGGGCACAGGTTTTATCTGTTTTGTTAATTAATAGATTGAATTTCCTGCAAATGTAACTGGTACATACTGGGCACTCAAAATCTATGGAATAAAATGTACGCATTCATGCAAACAAACATACATGCATAAATGTGTCAAAGCCAAGGTATCTTGCAGGAGAGTTATACTTCCACATGGCTCAATCCCAAACCTCCCCACAGAAATCTACAAGCCACCCAACTGCACTCCACACCTGTCTTCCAAGGATGGATAGATGTACTGCTTTAATTAAAAAAGGAATATATCCCTTGGTCATGTCTCTTCTAAAATGAATACAATAAAAGCACTATTTTGGGGTTCTTATACAGTATATAGATTAATTCTCCATTATATTTGATTTCTCATCTATGCTAGCACTTTCTTGTGTTTTGTTTAGTTTCTTTGTTTGTTTTGTTACCTTAATATAATTCAGGAAGTTTATTTGTGGATGGTCCTTATATTAGTGCAAAAGTTCAATCATCAACTGCAAAGACTGCAGTAACTCAATTCAATTCAATTCTTACTACAACTATCCAGAGTTCAGCCAGTCTCCAAGGTTAAGGGCAATCTTCTAGATGACTACCCTTCAGGCATCACTTGCAAGTTCAGAGCCCCAGGCCACCCACACTACTGATTATCTGGCTACAAATTTGGAGGTTCACACCTCCCTCTTGGGCTTGGTAATTCTCTAGAATGACTCCCAGAATAAACTGAAAGCTCTATATTTACAATTATAATTTTATTACAGTAAAAGGATATAAAAGCCTAAAGAAGAGACACATAGGGCAAGGTCTGAAAGGGTCTCAAATGCAAACTTCCTGTGCCCTCCATGTGCAGTTGGAAATCATCACCCTCCCAGCACAGTGATGTCAATTGCAGAAGCTCTCTTGAGCTTCAAGTGACCTGAGTTTATATGGAGCCTCATTATGTAGACATGACTGATAGAAAAATGCCCATGTGGTTGAACTTAATCTGTACCTCCCCTCCTCTCCCAGAGGTCAGCGAGGTGGGCTGAAATGGACTGAGTGACTTAGCTCAAAGACCCAACCCCCTAATCACATGTTTGGTCTTTCTGGTGGTAGCCCCTATCCTAAGATTGCAGGTATAGCTGGCCCTGTCACATATCATCCTGACCCACTATGAAGAACAAAAGACAACTCCTATGATACACAACTCCAAAGATTCAGAGGTCACTTCTCCAGGGAACAAAGACCAGCCAAGTTTTTCATTATATTGCAGTCCTCCAAGAGTAACACAGTGAATAAAAAAACCAAAGAAGAACCATTTAGTAAAGGGCAAAAAATGATACAATGATATGCAAAATATGAGTACATGGAAGGGCCTCAGAAATGATTCTATAATGTATTATATTTTCTTATAGAATTCTCATCCTTATGTAAAATATTTCCTTCTTCAAAAAATTTAGCTGACAATATATTTGATGGTAGATAAGTCTTTTATTTCCCAAAAACACATATGCTTATTACTATAGGGTATATATTCGCTGGCCTTTAAAAATTATATATGGTTAAACTGACAAAAAGAAATTTGATAAAATAAATTGATAAAATAACCAAGCATATTATTAGTCTAAAGAAACCGACAAAGATTAAAAAGAGATAGGAGAATGGTGTGTTCATTTCTGTATCTAATTCAAACTCCATTAAAACTAATTTTAAATGGAGTACCAAACACATGTTTTGAGGCGGAAGTTCATTTTAAAATATTATTTGATGTTAGAGAATTATTGACACCACATGTATTTTGCTTGTAGCAGTGTCTCATGTGATTTTTATCAATATATAAAAATCCATCTAAAATAAACACAGAAACAAAATATATTTCATCAGTTATTTGTAAAAAAAATGGTGACTAATTGCCCAAATATAGTTTCTAATTTTTAATTCTTATTTTAAAAACAGCATATCAAAAATAACTGATAGAATTTGACAGAATATTTTTATATTTTAAAAAGTGTTCATACACCTAAATTCAGTTTTTAGAGGTTTTCAGAGAATCTTTACTGTATCTGGAAGCCATATGACAAAAATGTTCAGTAATTATCAATTTATCTATGCAGAAAGCATTGAAAATGATATCTCATGTCATAACTCATCTAAATTTTCATTCCTTTGGAAAATTGCTTTCCACAGATAGTAACAGGACTTGGAATAAAACAAAATACTAATATTATACACATTTTATATTTCTGTATTTTTCCATTTCTGGAAATGGTCACAGGATCACTTTGTGACAGATTAATATCATACACAATCCTAAGTTGCTAAGAATAAAAATATTATATTATTTTTACTACGTAAGGAGCGAGTTTATTTTTTTTTTACCAATTCCTTGGAGTATCAACTCTTTTCTAGTTTCACAGCATATGTATCACATCGCCATCCATTTTGTCCAATTCTAGTTCTTTTCATCCTTCAATAGTGAGGATGAGAAAATCTGGACACATATGGACATGGTTGATTTGAAAACTACTTTTAAAGCATTTGGAAGTTTTTCAAAACCAAAAGCATATTTGCCAAATGATCTTTTAAATCCATGTGCAACTTAAAAGAAACTTAGTCCATATGCTAGTTCAGATTCGCTTATATTAAAATCATGAAAATTATGTTTAATAGCTATTTGAAAAACAAGGAACTTTTAAAAATAAGCTTCTCTAAATTGTATATTTTTCAAAACATACTGTTTCCTACTCAGTCGTACCACCCTATTACCCTCCAAGAAAAGATAGGATTTAATCCCAGTACTGTAAAATAGATGCTTTCAATCAATCAGTAATGATTAAGTAATAAAGAAATTCATTCTATTTTTGCCTTTTCTATAGTTTTTGCTTAAATATATCTATGCAAATTCTGAATGGTTTTATTGTTATCACAATCAATAATCTGAGGAATAAAATATATTTTTACATTTGTGGTCATAATCTTCCTCTATAATACATTAAAAATATGAGCTCTTTAGAACTTTTCAGGATTTAAATACTAATCATACCTAAGCTTTGAATCAGCATAAATAATAAAAAGTTGCCTAATGAAAACAAATCTTCTCCTTCTCATCTGCTTTCTCCTCCAATCCCACCCACACTTAGGAGACCAATTTCTAATGGTTTTGTGTCTATTCCTCCACACCTTTAAGAGACAGAATTTATGTACTATAATTCTTTTTAAGAAACAACTATACATGAATACACAATATGTGATTTAGAAGCCAGGAACCAAATTTTAAGTAAGGAGAAAGAGAAAGAAAAATTTAAATACACATAAACTAATGGTAGAATGATAGAATGAGGTATAGAAAGAAGTCTATAGAAAGGACATATGAAATACTGACCACTTAGCTATCACATACTCACATGAATTAATGGATAAAGAAGAGATTTTGAAAGTTGTAAAATACACGTGGAAGGGCACTTTGTGATTATTAGCATTATACCATTTTAGTCTATTGCTATTTCCAATGATGGGTTAATCAAAGTTATAATTGTGATATCCATTAACAAATACTCATTAGCTTATAAATTTGATAAAATTTGGACAACTTATAATGCTCCATAAATAATAATAAAGTTCATCTGTGGAGCTCACTCCTGAAATTCTTATGTTAAATAACATTTGAGTTTTCAATGATAGTAGAAATTTTAACATTCTGTCTCTGTGGTTGGTGGACATTGAATATGCGGTCTTCTGGGGAGAAGTTGGTGGAGGAGCTATATATTGGTGTGTAAAAGATAATATTCTGAGGAAGGACAGAAAAGGGATATACATATGAGGAAAGATGGATATCATATACAGCATACTCATGGCATCCTTATTCTTATATACAAAGCCTCATTCTTGTGTACAAAATGTTTACTACTATTTTTTAATCAACTTTTGTGAAATCAATTATTTCAAAAGAATTTGCATGCTAGACAGATTCAGATTTGTAATAAATTAGATTTCCTTAAGTACAGAAACTGTAAGAATAAAGGTTATAAAATTTAAACACAAATGAGCTCATCCAATGTTTGATTACATTAGCGTTTGCTTAGAAGTAATGACCTTCCAACTGCTTCCAAACACTTTTATTACTTCTATCACCATTGTCACACTCACAATGTATCTATTGGGAAGAAATAATTCTTTCCACATTTTATCAGAATTTTAAGTTTTTACTCCACAATAATTCCCAATGTTTTAAAAATGGTTAAACAAAACTTTGAATATCAACACTTCACAATTATTTTCACTAAAAATGAGGAACTCAGTTACAGTTATTCTGCTCCACACCACCTGGAATAGAATTTTCCCTTTCTAATCTAGATTTTACTGTTGGATACCTGATTGGCTATTTGTTAGATCGTTCTTATGGCAAACTATACCTGGGAAATATTGGTTCAGTGAGTACACTGATGAATCTGAAACAACAAAAACATTTTGGGAGAAATGCCCAACACCCTTGGCTGCTTGCTCCTCAGACTTCAAATTTAGTAATAATGGTGTATGATTGCTAATATTTATTGAGTACATTTAAAGAGAGATTACTATCTGCCTAACTCTGCTCAAAGAACTTTATCTGCAGTATTTCATTTAATACACAGCATCTCCCTGTGAGAGAAGTATTCTGGTTTTATCCACTTCTATATAAAGGGATTAAGGCTAACAGAGGTAAAGTAACCTAACTAAGGTTATATAGGTAATGTATTTTGGAGAGAACCATGGTTAACAAACTTCCAAGTTACAACTTAGAAGTGTTTCTCATTTCTTCTCTCAATCTCTAACCACTTCGGTTTTTGGAGATAGCCAACATGTCCATACCATGCAATAGAATTTTTCTCTTATAAAAATAGCTCTATGACATTAGGTAAAAACTAAGGAAATCTGATTGAAAGAGAATATGTTCATTAATAATCATGTGTTAATATTGATTCATTGGCTGTAAAAAAGGTACCATGTCAATGTAAGATGTTTACAAAAGGGGAAACTGGGTGTGGGGTACATGGGAACTCTCTATAGTAAATTTGCAGCTTTTTGTAAATCTGAAACTATTCTGAAATGGAAAAAAAATTATCTTAGAAATAGTTCCATGTATACTCTCAACCAATGTTTAATTTAAAACAATCCATCCTACTACCAACATTGTCGATTTCTATTTTAAAATGTTTTTGCCAAAGATACATGTAATAATCTATTCAGACTACAAGAGTTGGTTTCAATAAATCCATTCTTCTTAATGCCAGAAGCCCTTAATTCATCTTTTAAAAATTCTTGAAATTGTAAGGATCATGAACAAAACAGAAAAGCAAATTAAAATTGTATCAAAGGGAAAGTGTTTAATGTTACTAAGGAAACAATCCATCTGCACAAAAGTGGACATATTTTAGTAACCTTGGACATGGCAGGAGGAGTTGTAATGTAAAAAGAGATTTATATATACCCAAGCTGAAGGAAAAAAGTTTCAGCTTCAAGCATTAAGGGCTTAGTTCATAAATCTGAAAGGAAATAGAAAATAAAGGCATTAGAAGGAGATATGAAAAAATGTAAAAGAATAAATGTCTCTTTCATGAATATTTGTGAATATATGACAACCCTCAAGGTATAGAAAACTGGTTTACTATTTGAGGGATGAACATGAGTTCAGAAGTATAAATATGAAATTTTCAAGTGAATGGAAAATAAAAGCATATCATTTATACAATAATTTATATCCTGGTTTTATTGAAAGGGATTTTAGAACATAATTTTATCCACTGAAACAAACTTTGCTGCTTTAAAAATGCAAAGTATTTTGAGAATGGATTAGGAAGATTATGTATACACCGCAGTAAATCACAAACTCTTATCCTAACAATTAAATTAAAACCGATTTTTGCAGAGTTTATTGGAAAGAATTTGCTCTTTTGAACTAAATGGAATTTAGCTGACTAAAATTCGAATCATACTAATCTTAAAATATGCTTTGGATGTAAACATACAAATTTTTCATTTTACTAATCAATTCAATAGAAATTCCAAAGGACCATTTTCTTTTCAGAAAGCAACTTGTTGAAATAATCAACTATTGGGGAACAGAAACCCTAAAGGATTAGTTATGGATATAGAGCTTTCAAGTTTCTAGGTCACTGAAAAGAATCTGAAACCAACTTCACAATGACTAAATGGCATGATCAGGAAGGACCGTTAAATGACCTTTATCAAATGGTCTCAGTGGGAGACAGGTGTCCACTGTTCCTGACCATCTGGGTTTAGAAACAAGAAGATAAAGGCGTAAGCATATGATTGTCACTAAAAATGATCCCCAGAGCATTTGCTTAGGCAAAACATCTAGGGAGGACAAATTTCATTAACACAATGAGCTAATAATCTCACTCTCTCTGAATATGTGTGCGTGTAAATATGTATATAGACATATACACACACAACAAGTATATATACATATGTACACATACAGACACATTGTCATATATTCTACATAAGCTTCATAAAAAGGCATTTATTACAAAGATGATTTAAAGAAATAGGGAATAATTATTTCTGCCTTGGAAAGAAAAAAATAAATATTTTCAACAGATATTAAGATTTGGATGAATAAAGAGAAAAAGGTATTATTTATCAAAAACATGTGAAACAGAAATGTGTATATTAATAATAAAGGTTTTGAAATTATGAAGAAGACAAAATGTTTTAAAATAGTTTCAAATTATACAGTTTCAAAAGTTGGTAATCCTCTGATTTGAGGAATTTTGAGCCACAATCATGATACATCTTTCCCAAACAGTGAAGCCCCTCTTGGGATATGGAAACATCCAGACACATAGTCAGGGCAGACAACTCAGGAATTTGGTCTCTTGCCAGTGGGCCCTAATCTGGTATTTATGCTCCCCAGTGTGACAGAGTTAGACTCAGCAGTGGTTTCCCTATGCACGACTCTTCTGTCCTTCTATTTGAACTTATAATTAGTACTAGAGTTAGTAGGTGTACATCCAAGAGACTTAAATC
The DNA here is from genome assembly GCA_026826555.1 of Tolypeutes matacus. Taxonomy (NCBI): domain Eukaryota; kingdom Metazoa; phylum Chordata; class Mammalia; order Cingulata; family Chlamyphoridae; genus Tolypeutes; species Tolypeutes matacus. Next base: position 4,726,529 of record JAKSZT010054524.1, read on the forward strand.
TTTGGGCTGTCCATGTGCCAGCTGAGCCCTGATCTCAGCGAAGTTACAAAACCTACTCACCAGTTCGATGGACTCACCCAAGACAACTAATGGGGAGGAGATGATGGACAAGGAACCAAGAGTGCCTGCAACTGCAAGCAAGAGAGTCCCATCCATTGGATGTGTGGGATCAAAACCCCCTTCAATTAATGGTGGAGTGGGCATCACCATCCCAGAGTCCTCAGGATTGGGAAATGAACTATGGACTAAAATAAACTTACTAGTATTCTACTATAGACTTATTGTGATTCTAGCAATGGAAGAAATACCATTGTTGTGGAGGCAATGGCCCATGGATGTTCAAGGCTTAGAGAAAGGGAAAAACAGGTGTAATAGGGGGTCATTTTTGGGACTTGGGAATCACCCTGAATGACATTACAATGATAGATACAGGCCATTATATATCCAGCCATAACCTACAGAGTCAAATGGGAGACAGTATAAACTACAATGTAAACTATAATCCATGCTTAGTGGCAATGCTTCAAAATGTGTTTATCAATTGCAATGAATGTACCATAGTGATGAAAGATGTTGCTAAGGTGGGGAAATGTGGAAAGTGTAGAGAGCTGGGCATATAGGAATTCCCTATATATTCTCTGTAACATTTACGTAATTGAAGGATCTTTTTAAAAATAAAGTGGAAAAAATAAAAATAAAAATGAAATTAGTTGCTGCTGGCAAAAAAAAAAGACATGTCTTTAAAAACTTTCCATATAATGTGGAATTGCGGACAATAGGGTCAACACTTGGCCAAGTGCAAAATGAATGATGAAATTGAATCATTTACATGTCACTTGTTATGTAATGAATTGTTTTCATAATCAGAAAGTGAAATTGAATCTTTATGTTTACTATCAAGTAGGAATATTGATGAAAATTTAAAGTAATGTTGGGAATTGGGGTATTGGGTACAGTTCTCTTCATCTCTTCACCACCTTACCAAGTGAAAGAGCAAATCCAATGCAGTGTCTCTTTTACTTATTCTGCCCACAAGCGGTATGGAGTCTTGTGTCTGGTATTCAGATCATATTTCTACATAGCATACTAATTTTAGCTAAGCTCCTTCTTTGAAAAATGTGCTTTAAAAAAATCAAAGCTGATATACAAAGCCTTGAGAGTGAGTGGGGAAAGAGAACCTGTGGTTGATGAAATGCAAATGAGGTTTGGCTCAGACAGCTGGCTGCTTTGGGATGACATGGGTGATAAATGGTTCTTAAAACATAAGCAGGCATCAGGCTCCTGATTCAGTGTCAGACAGGCAAAAACAGCAGTATTACTAGATGCTTCCTTTAATTAATGCAACACTACTGCATTAGTCCGGACACTGCCGATAAATGGGAAAGAACTGATATCGGAGGTAATATCAGAAATCTTTCAACCTTGAAGCTGGGATGTGTCGGCCAAAGCTGCAGTATCGTAAGAGATTTAATTGTATTTGTAATGTACCAGTGTGCCTTGACAAAAATGGGGGAGATAGCGTAGTCAGGGCTGGGCAAGGCTGTGATAAACGAGAGAGAATGAGTAATTACACAGCCAGGAGGAGTGTGAAAACAGACAAAGGACAAGCAAATGGAGAACAGGAAATCAGCAGACACAGTCATTTGAACAGTAAGAATTCAGAGGAATTTTGGAATATACAGGTGTGTAATAGTTCAGGGTTCATCAGGCTGGAGGATGGACATAACAGTAAAACAACTCAGAGTTCCATCAAATAATTTCTATGCTGAGACAGCACAAACCTTGTAGCAGTATGTGTATATATATACTTTCACCTGGATCAAAACATATATTTTTGGGACAATATCTGTAAAATATCTTTTTTTAAAAGCACACATGCCCATTTATGCGTATGGCTGTGGATATGGATTCATGTGTATACACATATATGTGATATTTTAAGGAAAATATCCATAACCTCTTTGGTAAGCAGGCCATATATCTGGACCTGTCTAATTTTCAAAAGTGTCCCATTTCTCTTGTCTTAAATTTCCATCTAGAAATCAGGTAAAATCCTTCAGATGCTACCAGTATTATAAAATGCTGCATCAAAATTTGATTTAATTAAAGAAAGGTAGGCCATTAAATAATTTTCTGCAACAAACAAATGACGGAAGCACTGGCCTCAAGTCTCACAATGGTCCTCAGTGAGGATTCCCTGAACTCACTTCTCCTTTTAGATTTTTTTAACTATAACCATTACAGCTACAGCCACAACTACAACTACAAACCTACTCTGATCTAGCATCTTCCAGACATGCTCTCCTACAATTGAAAGAAAAGGTCAGCAAACTTTCTGAAATGAGCTGCATCGTAGATATTTTAAGCTTTGTGGGCCACATATCTGTCACAACTACTCAAGTCTGCTACTGTAGACTATGTAAATCAATGGGAATAGCTATGTTACAATACAATTTTATTTACAAAAAGAGGCGATTGCTAGATTTGGCTCATGAGCCATAGTTTGCCAACCCCTAATAGAGCATCCAAACTCTCCTCATTTTCCTCAAATAAAAAAGTGGGTCTGATCAGTGATTATAGCTCTTCCAGTAATGCTCACAGAGAGAATGTAGGGGCCGGTTCTAAATCCCTTTTCTGAATACATGGGATACCTAGGGAGTTACATCACAGACTGGTTCTCATCTTTTCCCCAGGCCTAATATAGGTCACCAAGAATTATTTTCAGATTTTGTTATATGTCCCCTAAACCCGGTATCCTTCCTGCCTCTTAATATTAGGGTTCAACCTTCCTTACAAAGGACAGAAAAGACACTTCACCACTCCTGCAAGTTTCTCCTTTCAGGCACCTATTCTCATTGTGTATCCTTTCATTAACTGCAAATACTAGGGAAAGAGCATCTGACTTTGTGTAGGATATTTCTTGCAGTCTAACAAATCACCACATAACTCAAAACAACCGTCATTTATCTTTACAGCTCACACATCAAATTACCAAGATGTCAGAAGTTCTGGTCTGAATTTAGCTGGACTTGATTGGATTGCTTATCTCCAGTTGTGGGCTAAGGCAAATTCTTTTCCTGATTGGCTTGCTTTGGCCAGTAACTTGGAAGGCTCTGGTCCACATGTGTCTCATCTTCCTCGAACCAGGAACCCAGCTGGTATATAGTTCTTCTCATGACATTGACAGACACAGGAAACTTAAAGTCCCATTGTGCAAACTCAATTTAAGTCTTTGCTTGTGTCATACCTACTGAAATTCCATTGATTAAAGCAAGTCCCATGGGTAAACACCGGTCACTGCAAAGGGTGTGGCTACAGGCAGGTATGAGGATTTAAAGTCAGATCTACCACAGACATGAAATTGAACAAAGCTGAGTATAACTTAGAGCCCATCCAAATTCCAGCTGTGTGATCTTGAGCTTCAGGTTTTTATTTTTCAGCTGTAAACCAGGGATGGCAATGCCTACCAAGAATGATCCTTCGTGTGATCATTAAATGAGTTAATGTGATATGTGAAGTACTTAATACAAAGTTAATTAGCAAATCCCCTGCATTCCTCTAAAAAACTGTCAGGCTTTTAAACAATTCATTTCTAAGCTTTTAAATATTACTCTAGTATAATGGAAACTATAGATATATGCATTTCTTACCATAACATGAATATATATATATATTTGGCAGGCCTATCAATTATCAACATGCATAAGCAAAGAGTGATCAGGAATGCAGTGCTATATGTGACATCAAATTTATATTCTCTTAATCCACAAATAAAGAAAATCTGATTTTCCTTAAAATGTTTAATTTAGGACTTAACTTGAAAATTTTAACCTCTGAGAGAGAGACACATATACAATAACAACATGGACAACTATTTATAAATCTGTTAATCTAGAAGGTAATTCTGTGATCCCTACTGAATTAACCAACAACTGGTTCTTTCCCAACAACATTTTATTTTTAGTTTTGCACATTCCTTTTCTGTGATTTGAAAGCCAAATATTGGCATTATCATATAGATTTCGTGCAATTATGAAGTGGTCAATAAGGCCCAGCCAAGTGATATATTATCATTAATTCTTTGTCCTGTAATGACCATGATTAATTAAATATGTGGGAAAATGTATTAACTCTCTTTCTGTAGGCTCACATCTATCTCTTGGATTTCCATCGATGGCCCAGATTTTAGAATTGAATGTATTATTCCTGACATAGAGTTATTAGTCTTTAACTTAGAGATTTTTTTCACATGGCTTTGGCTGAGATCAAGCAGCCTTTGCTATTCTTGCGAACTTTCTCTGTAACTTTAAAACTAAATTCAAGGAGTTAAAATAACTGAAAAATCAAGGATTTTTTTCCCCTTTAAATGGCTTCTCAGGGAAGATAGATTAGACTGGGGTGGGTTATAATTCTTTTTCCTACAATGTTCATGGCATGCACTAATGAAAATGTTCACCTTTATGTTCCTCTTGATTATAACCAAGGAATTTTTGATGCTACATAGGCATAAATTTTGGTTTCTTGATTGGAAAAGGGCAAGCTGGTTGTGGGGCCTAATTGCTGAAAGATGAAATTTTAGAACTAGAGGTCATTCTAAAATCATAATTCTTTCTCATATCCTGACAAATAACTAAATTCCATTTTTCAAAATTTGAGGTTAAATTTTATTTTCTGAGTGTAGCAGTCTGGCAGTTTGATGTAATTATGAATTCCAAAAATAGATTTTGGATTATGCTAGTAAACTGCTCTGCTAATCTGGGCATGATTAAGTTATGATTAGGGTGTTGACTGGGCCATGTCAGTAGGGCGTTGAGCCCCACCCCTTGGTGGGTGGGGGAATCAAATATAAAAGCAAGGCAAAAGACAGAGTGGTGGAAGTTTTGATGTTGGAGTCTTGAGCTGGAGCCCCGGGAAGTAAAGGAGTTTGGTCGTGAGGAAGGAGAGAAGTCCCCGGGATAGAGACAAGCCATTCACCTGATAGTCTACAGCTGACCTTGTGGAGGAAACAGAGGAGCTAAGCCCAGAGAGAAACGCAGCCCCGGGAAGACAGGAACCCAAGAAACCTGAACCTTGGCAAACGTCGGCAGCCGTCTTGCTCCAACACATGGCAATGGACTTTGGTGAGGGAAGAAACTTATGCATTATGGCTTGGTAACTGTGGACTTCTACCCCAAATAAATTCCCTTTATAAAAGCCAACCAATTATTGGTATTTTGCATCAGCACCCCTTTGGCTGACTAATACACTGTGGTTACCTCGTGCATTAGCACTTTCAAGTGCAACTCTCTGCAGGATAGTCAACCCCAATGACAACTCATCTTCCAATATAAAGGAAGATAATGCATTCAAACATCCATGTGTAAATTGCCCAAAGAAAGAGCCAATGCAAACTAAAGCACACACACACAAAACCCATCCAGATTCTTTGTTTCTTCCACTACTTTCACTATTGAAAAATGATGCATTAATTAACAGAAGACATGGTTACCAATGTCTGAATTTTTTCCTTGTCCAAAATGCAAGATGTGTTACTCAGATGCCTATGAACATTGTGATTAAGATGGAGTCATTTATATAAGAAAAGAAGTGTAAGCATACAATATTTTATCAATTTCCTCTGGGGCAGAATATATATTTCTTGTCATATTAGAGGTTCTCCATATGTTCAATTCTCTAAACTTCAAATTATTAAATGAAACTATCTACTCTTTACCTATCTTTCTATCCATCTAATGCATATGGAATAAAATTTTCTTCATATAAACCTTTATCAAAATATAATAGGAAGCAGATGTGGCTCAAGTAGTTGAGTGCCCACTCCCATACGATAAATTCTGGGTTTGTTTCCCAGGGCCTCCAAAAGAAAAAACAAACAAACAGTGAGCAGTCAAGGAGCACAAACAATGAGCAAACACATGAGGGGTGGGGTGGGGAATAAATATATATACAAAATATCAATTATTGGACACTCAACTTGCTGGGTGTGGTATACTGAGCCATGTACCCCAGCAAAAGCATGTTCTTTAATCTTAATCCAAGTTCCTGTGAATGTCCCCATTGCAAATAGGATGTTTTGAAGATGCAATTTTCAGTTAAGATGTGGCCAACCAACTCATGGTGGGTCTTAATCCATACTACTGGAGGCCTTATAAAGAGAAGAAACCAGAAACCAGAAGTCAGAAATGGCCACACAGAAGAAGCCCAAAGTTAGCAGAGCTCCCAGAAACTGGGAGAGCAGAGAGAGATTACCATGTGACAGGAGACAGAGATATAAACCAAGGAACCCACAGGATTGTTGCAAGCCAGCACCAGAACACTACTGGCCCCCCGGGAAAAAGCACAGCCTTGCTGACACCTTGGTATAGAACTTCTGGCCTCTTAAACTGTGAGACAATAAATTTTTGTTGTTTAGGCCAATCCATTAAGTGGTATTTGTCTTAGCAACTTGGCAAACTAAGACATGGGGCATATGACTTAGGGCAAGGGGGTTGGTTCTCTGATCTACAAAACAAGGAGAGGAGAGTTATTCTCCACCTTTCTTACCTCCCAAGATTATTCTGAGCATCAAAGGAAATAATGAACAATAGCAACACTTTGCAAACTGTGAGATACGATATACTATATAAAGATGATGTTTTGCGATATAGTGTAAACTACAGGCTCTGGAGTTAAATAAATCTTAGTTCCCTCATCCATGAAATGAAAAGAAAAAAAGATCACATATTTGATTGTAAATAATGTTTGGGAAGCATCTAGTACATTTCCAAGAATATATGCTCAATTAATATATTCTTGGTATATTAATATATCTGATAAAGATCTGATCTAAATGAAATAGCAGATAATTTCTAGATATAGATGCTATTCAAAATCAGATAAGGTAACATACTGATGCTTCAGATTACTCATTTAGGAGCAGGACCATACCCAGTAGCTAGGAAGATATGAAGACAGGAAGGCTTCCCACCATTTCCCCTTTCTCCCCAGTAGAGAAGGAATTGGCAAGAGTTAAGCAGGGAATTCAGGAAAGTCTCTTTCAGTCATAACGGGGCCAAAGTACAAAATAGGAAAACAAGACTGAAAACCATCATAGTGTATGATCAGATGGGGCATGGAAATGTTGAGATATCTGTGGGCAGATGTGTACCTGTAGCTCAGTCTAGGTCCATGAATATCTGACAAAGAAGCAACTTTATCGAATGACATTAATGTATATAATTTTACATAATTGCATAAATGTATGTTATGGTCATTCAGTAAATATATGCCTGCATATATTTATTTTATTTTTTATCTCAATTTTTAAAGACCTTTGTATTTCAAAGTCCATTATTATCATCACCCTTCAATACTTACTCATTGCAGAAGTCTAACTACTTGCTGTCATCTCCATTAATCTATGACTTTTCTCTTACCTTCCAAGTGCATTGCATACCTTGCTTTTTTCTGTTTCAAATCCTACATCTTGCCAAGCTCCAGTTGAAAGCTGAGTTCTTCCATGAAACCTTCTCTGAGTTCATCACACTGTAATCTCCTTTTTCTCTGATCTTCTATTGAACTTAAGCTGCAACACTCAATTTAGCAGTACCCCATCTCTAAGCTTGTCAGATTATGTTAATCTTGTCATTCCATTTAAGCTTGTAAACCCCTTGTGAATACAGACTATGATGAATAGTGAGAATTGGACCTCTAAACCCCTTTCCACCTCCTTTCAAGTTGAAGAGATTAGAAAGATAAAAACATTCCCCAGACTTCCTTGCCACTAAGATTCCAGAAGTGAATTAGGCTCCACCAACTAGATTTACTAAGGAGAACTGGAAGGTAGGAATGATGCAGAAGTCATTTTCTTTTCTTGCAGCTCTTTGATTATATTGAAAAGCAATGTTGCAGCTATATGCTTTTTTTTTTTTTTTTTAAGATTTATTTATTTTATTTTATTTGCTTTTTAATTTACGCCCCCCATAGTTCTCTTTGTCTGTCTGCTCATTGTTTGCTGTCCTTCTCCAGGAGGCACCAGAACCAAACCCAGGACCTCCCACATGTGAGGTGGATGCCCAACAGGCTGAGTGTCTGCTGGCCTGTAGTTTCTGCTCCTTTAGGAGTCTGCTCATTGAAGCCGGGTGAGGTGTCTAGCTCTCATTGCAGCAGTGCAGGAGTCTGCTTGTCATCTTTAGGAGGCACCAGGACCTGACCCTGGGGCCTCCCATGTGGTAGGCAGGTGCCCAACTGGTTGAGGCACATCCACTACCCGATATATGCTTTTTTGCTGCAGAAACATTGTGTCCATTCTCTACTTTACCAGGTATTTAGAAATGCATGCATCCGTTTTGAAAAAAAGAGAGAGAATTATCATAAATGACCCAAACAGGACACAATACTATAGTACATATTGTTTGTCTACACTTATATAAAATATAAATATAAGTAAATTTATAGAGATGGAATTAGATTAGCAGATATATGTGGCAGGGGACAGATAGAGGGATTGAAAGGTAACTGCTAAGGGATGTTTTTGTTTTGTTTTGCTTTTCTTTTTGGAGTAATGATGATGCTCTAATATTGATTGTACCCATGAATGTACAACTTTGTGATTATACCAAAACCCACTGAATGTACACTTTAAATGGATTGTATGGTATATAAACATATCTCAATAAAATTGCTTTTAAAAATAGCAAGAGTAGCTGTGGAAGTGGCTTTTTTCATTCCATCTTCCTCAATCCACTACAGAGACGTGTTCTTGATCTCCTAGCAACAGTGGTGGCTTCAAAATCAGTAGATAATTGCCCAAAAGGACATTATTGATACAACTAGAAAAATGCAATATAGACTGTATGTTTATATCAATGTTAAATTTCTTGAACTTAATAATTGTATTTAATGAGGTTACATAAATGAATATCCTTGTCGTTAGGAAATACATAAAGAAGTATTAAATGTTCAAGGAGCATGATGAGAATACAAGTTACTTTCTAAATGTTTAGAAAAAGATAGATAGATAGATAGATAGATAGATAGATAGATAGATAGATAGATGATAGATAGATAGATAGATGATAGATAGATCTAACAAATGTGAAAAAATGTTAATATTAGTTGGTTCATTTGGGTATCTGGGGGTATATTGGAATTCTATATATTGGGTCTTGAATTATTTTTGCAACTACCCTTTAAGTTTGAAATTATTTCAAAATTAAAAGTTAAAAAACAATTAGTATCTCCTTAAGGCCCTTTTCTGACAATGTACTTAAAGCTTTCCAATGTATTTCCAAGCATCTATTTCCTTCCATTAAATCTCTTCCAGTTAATAATTCTTATATCTGTCTATAACATTAAGGCCAGGCTGATAAGGAGATTAGATATTATGGTTCATAATTATCTCTGACAGCACCTTATGCAAGATAGGCCATCTAATAAGAAATCAATAAATACTTGGATGATTGTATTAGTTATTGATTTGTGTGTAACAAATTACCCCCAAACTTAGCAGATTAAAATAGAAAATATTTATTTTATCACACAGTTTTTGAGGGTCAAGAACCTGGGAGTGTTTTAACTGGATCATTGTGGCTCAGGTTTTTGTAGGAAGTTGTAGTCAAAGTGTTGGTTGCAGTCTCAGAAAACTTGTCTGAGGCTGGAGGATCCATTTCCAAGTGCGCTCATGTGCTATTGATAATAGCCCTCAGTTTCTCACTGGCTGTTGAACAGAGGACTCAGTTCCTCACTGCATGGCCCTCTCTGTTGTGCTGTTCCGAACTTTACAGCTGACAAGTGATTTAAGAGAGAGAACGATGAAAGCCACAGTATCTTTTATAATCTCAGAAATAAAATACCATCACTTCTAATATATTCTACTTGTCGCAGAGCCCAACCCTACTACACTGTGAGAGAGGATGACAAATGCGTCTGAATTCCAAGACATGGGATCATTGAGGGCCATCTTGGAATTTGGACATCAAGTCTACCCTCTTTCCCCCAATGATTCATGTCTATCCCACATGCACAATACTCTCTCCTCCTTTCAAGTTTCCCACAATCTCATCCCATTACAGCATCAGTGTGAAGTCCAAAATCTCATAATCTAAATCAGGCTAAAGTGCAAAGGAGTCTACTTGGGTATAATTCCTGAAGGAAAGCTCCCTGAGTGTAGTTCCTTTCAATCTGAAAAACTGTGAACTAAAAAGACAAGTGACCTGCCCCCATGTATCCAACACATCTGACTGCAAAATATGTAAAATATGTATTACTTATCTATTGCTGTGTAACCAATTACACAAAACCTTAGCAATTTAAAACCCAAATATTTATTCCCTCACACATTTTATGAGTCAGGAATTCAGAAGCAGCTTAACTGGATGGTTCTTTCTCAGGGCCCCCTCATGATATTGCAATTCCAAAGTTCACCAGGGATATAGTCAGTTGAATGGAGCTAGAGGATCCACTCCCAAGCTCTTTCTTATGGCTATTGGCAGGAACTCTAATTTTCTCACTGTCTATAGGACACCGGTCTTGGTTACTCCCAACATATGTTTTCCCATAGGCCTGCTTACAAAAATTATCATATAAAGTGATAGAGAGAGAGAGAGAGAAGAATCAAGATGGAAGATGCACTGTCTCTTTTAATCTAATCTCGGAAGTAACATACTATCAATTCTGTTATATTCTGTTGGCCACACAGACCAACCCTGGTAGAATGTGGGATGGGACAATAAAAGTTATGAAGATCAGGAGGCTGGAATCATGGGGGAACACTTTGGAATCTGACTACCATAATGGTTAAGTGAAAGAGTCCCAGAGAAAGTGTGTCATGTGTTTCTTGTTAAATATTATATCCTAATAGTTTAATGATATCTAGTGTGAATATTTTTAATATAAATTTAATTTGTCACATATTCTATGAATGATATAAGTACCGTACTCATATTTTATCAAGGAACTAAGATATGGAATTTTGGCGTGAAGTGTTAGAACATTTCTCCCATACCAATATCTATTTATATTTATCAATTTGCTTTTGAGCAGAGGTTCACTGTCAGTTCAGAATGGATATGAAGATAATTCTTAGTCATACACAAAAGGTAGAAAAGTAGTTTTTAGTCATGTCCATTATTGGGGTTCAGACATTTGATATGTCTCTCAGATTGGGGTATGATAGAAGCAAGAATTCAAGAAAATCTAGAAGGGCCCAGAATAATACATATATATATATCAAAAGAGAAATAAGAGTCTATGCTATTAACCAATCTTACCTACAAGCCCTGCACATTAACAGGGAGGTGATTTTTGTGTACAATGAGGTGACATACACAGTAATTTATTGCACTATGACCATCTGTTAGCATTTGCAATCCCACAGGAGAAAAAGAGCTAGGTAAGGGAATAAAAACAGTGCTTTAATTTTGTTGCCTTAGAAACCCCACTGAAAGAACATCAGAAGAAAGCTAGATACATCCCCCCCCCTTTCTTCAGAGTCCACCATGTGGTGTCAGAACTGGAAGGAGAAATCGGAGGCTGACAGCAGGGGTATGGCTCCCAGTAGAGGAAAATCATAGAGCAATCAAAGCCTGACTTGGTGCCCAAAAGACCAGGTAGAGAAGAGGGCTCTAGAGAATCTTGGTGAGCAGAAGCTTAGACTGGGTCATGATCAATGTAAAGACTACCAGCAACACCAGTGGGGAACTCTGATGGGGTTGGACTCCCTGTGGGAACACATAGGAAGTAGAAGCTATTGAGATTGCACTGGTAATATAAAGGTAACCTATTTGTACCAACAGATTGGGGAGAGCTGGAGAAATGTGGTTTACAAAGAAGATGTACATGATTTCCATGTTTCCTATTTTCTCTGCTAAGCCATTTCTTAATATAGTATTTTTCATCCTTTAAAAAAGCAGCAGTCTAAACCCATCAAACACTCATTTTCCTTATGGTCTCATTCAAGAGAGAAGAAAACATTGACTAGGAAACTATTGGTGCCCTCAGTAACAAAAAGCAAGGGGTTGGGAAGCGGCTGTGGCTCAATCAGTAGGGCTCCCGTTTACCATGTGGGAGGCCCCGGGTTCGGTTCCCGGGGCCTCCTGGTGGGGGCGGCCGCCCGCACGGCGTGGTTGGCTGACCCAGCGGGCACGGACCGCGAGGGGGGGATAAATTAAAAAAAAAATAAAAACTTTTAAAAAAAAAAAAAAAAAAAAGCAAGGGGTCTAGTCCTCTATGTCATTTAGTAGGCAAATAATTTCACCTGATTTCTCAGAGATATGGGTTTAAAGGATTAAATGAGCTAGTATGTGTGAAAGCCTGTGTACAAAGACAGTGGGCTCTAACTGTTCATTGAGTAGCCACCCCTAGTTAGGAGCCAAAGAAAATTCTGTCCTTCGGTACCTATACCTTTAAGTGGAACAAACTGTCACTGAGTGCAAAGATGAAATTCAGACACTTAACAATTAGGTAATTAGGCGATCATCTCTGCTTGTAAGGAGCAACTTGATCTACTTGATCCTAAATAATTCTGCAACCTACATATCTGCATTTAGACAACAGGCTTTAGTCATATGCAGCACCTAGTCAGCTCTCACACAGCATCAGTTCTGAGCAAAAAGAATAAAAAAGGGTCGAATGGTAAATATTTGAAGCTTTGTGGGCCATATGTTCTCTGTAGCAACTACTCAATTGTGCCATTATTTTGTGGAAACAACTATAGAGAATATGTAAACAGTGGCTATGTTCCCATAAACATTATTTGCAGAAGCAGGCATTGGGTAGATTGGGACTGAAAGCTCCAGTTTGCTGACCCCTGGTATAAACAATTACTGGAAAATAGTTTGATGAATATGTGCATATATAGTCTAAAGACATATCGTGCTTTTTAAGACATACTTATTTTACAAGTAAAAACCATCCTAAGTAATTAATTAACCCTGTACCCCACTTCCTACAATAAAAGCTGATAGTATTTTATCATTTTATGTGTTATACCTCCTTTATTTATTTATTTATTTATTTATTTTTATTATGGGTAAAAATCTAAATTCTCACAATACATACAAACATTTGCAAAATGATATATAAATATATATGCATATATGTGTATTTGCTTACAAAAATGTTATTTATATATATATATATACATATATTTTAAGAGGTGCTTAGATTAAATATATATATATATAAATTTCAGATAGAATAAAGTCCCTTTTGATTACCACCCAAAATCCCATTTTCTTTACCCTTCCTCTTCTTGAGGCAATTATTACAATGTTTTTGATGGATACATTTCTGGACTTTAAAAATATTTTAAATGTGGGCATAAGCATTTCCATAATAGATACATAAGCAATATATAAAATTTATTTATATATGTGCACATACCCATCTGTCATGTTTTTTTAACCTATACCAATTTATACCTCCACCGATGGTATATAAATATGTTTGTTTCCTCACCTATTTGCCAACGCTTGATATTGTCATATTTTAAATCTTCGCCAGTTCAATGGATGAAAAAA
>JAKSZT010054524.1:4745027-4791506 GCA_026826555.1 Tolypeutes matacus
AAAAAAAAAAAAAAAAAAAAGCAAGGGGTCTAGTCCTCTATGTCATTTAGTAGGCAAATAATTTCACCTGATTTCTCAGAGATATGGGTTTAAAGGATTAAATGAGCTAGTATGTGTGAAAGCCTTGGGTGAGAGCTCTGTACAGAGACAGTGGGCTCTAACTGTTCATTGAGTAGCCACCCCTAGTTAGGAGCCAAAGAAAATTCTGTCCTTCGGTACCTATACCTTTAAGTGGAACAAACTGTCACTGAGTGCAAAGATGAAATTCAGACACTTAACAATTACGTAATTAGGCGATCATCTCTGCTTGTAAGGAGCAACTTGATCTACTTGATCCTAAATAATTCTGCAACCTACATATCTGCATTTAGACAACAGGCTTTAGTCATATGCAGCACCTAGTCAGCTCTGACACAGCATCAGTTCTGAGCAAAAATAATAAAAAAGGGTTGAATGGTAAATATTTGAAGCTTTGTGGGCCATATGTTCTCTGTAGCAACTACTCAATTGTGCCATTATTTTGTGGAAACAACTATAGAGAATATGTAAACAGTGGCTATGTTCCCATAAACATTATTTGCAGAAGCAGGCATTGGGTAGATTGGGACTGAAAGCTCCAGTTTGCTGACCCCTGGTATAAACAATTACTGGAAAATAGTTTGATGAATATGTGCATATATAGTCTAAAGACATATCGTGCTTTTTAAGACATACTTATTTTACAAGTAAAAACCATCCTAAGTAATTAATTAACCCTGTACCCCACTTCCTACAATAAAAGCTGATAGTATTTTATCATTTTATGTGTTATACCTCCTTTATTTATTTATTTATTTATTTATTTTTATTATGGGTAAAAATCTAAATTCTCACAATACATACAAACATTTGCAAAATGATATATAAATATATATGCATATATGTGTATTTGCTTACAAAAATGTTATTTATATATATATATATACATATATTTTAAGAGGTGCTTAGATTAAATATATATATATATAAATTTCAGATAGAATAAAGTCCCTTTTGATTACCACCCAAAATCCCATTTTCTTTACCCTTCCTCTTCTTGAGGCAATTATTACAATGTTTTTGATGGATACATTTTTGGACTTTAAAAATATTTTAAATGTGGGCATAAGCATTTCCATAATAGATACATAAGCAATATATAAAATTTATTTATATATGTGCACATACCCATCTGTCATGTTTTTTTAACCTATACCAATTTATACCTCCACCGATGGTATATAAATATGTTTGTTTCCTCACCTATTTGCCAACGCTTGATATTGTCATATTTTAAATCTTCGCCAGTTCAATGGATGAAAAAATAATCATATATAACTGTCTTAATTTGCATTTCCTGACTACAAATGAGTTTAAGCTAATTATCATATGTTTATAGGCCCCCAAAGATGTCTGCTTATGGACCTATGACTCTGTTACCTTCCATGCAAAAAGAGGCTGTGCAGATGTGAAGTAGTTTAAAGACCTCGAAAAGGGGAGGCTTTCCTGGATTATCTGGGTGGTCCCAATCTAATCACCCAAGTAAGAGTCAGAGAAATGCAGTGTGAGAATCATTTGACCCACCATTACAGGTTTTGAAGATGGAGGGAGGGGACCACAAGCCAAGGAACTGGCAGCCCCTAGAAGTTAGGAACAGCTCTCAGTTTACAGCCCGCAAGAAAATGAACGCATCGATACTAGAACCACAAAGAACTGAATTCTGACAGCAAACCCTCCCAAAAAAACGCAAAAAACAGATTCTCCCTTTAGAGCCTCCAGAAATGAATGCATCCTGCTGACAACTTGTATTCAGTTTAGTAAGAATCATGTTGGACTTTTGACCTCCAGAACTATAAAATAATATATTTGAGTTAAGACACTAAGTTTGTGGTAATATTTTTATGGAAACAATAGAAAATCAAGATATTGGCCATTAGTATTTATTCTTTTGTGATGTACATCTCTTGGGTGGTTGGGTGTTGCTTATTAATTTGTAGTTCTTTGTATACTTAATTTAATAATCGCTTTTACAATGATTTCTATTATATGAGTTGCAAATATCTTCTCTAGGTATATCATTTGTCCTTTAATTTTGTTTGTAGTTGTCTTGATAGACAGATGTCTTTTAGTGTAGTAAAATTTACCAAGATATGCCCTTTAAGGTTTATGCTTTTGATATCTTAAGAGAGCACTATTTATGTATAATTATTAAAAGATAGACTGTGATTTGATCATTAAGGAGTTTCTAGGCTGGGTGTTGATAATGTAAGTTGGCTTCTTTTAGTTGCATTTAATAAGGTAGAGAAAAGGACACAGGAGCTAAAGATGAAAATTTAGTTTGTAGTAATCAACTATACTCTTCAGTTTCAATTTTAAATAGCTTAAACAATATAAACCTGTCATCTTGGCGGCAAAAGAGTAGAATATTGGCAATTTCACATGGATCAACATATATACTCTTTGCCCAACTATCCAGGTGCCTTGTCAAGATCTTGTCAAGGTTTACAGTTTTCATATGGGTCTTGAGAAATGCTCACCTTACTCAAATAATTAGTATTCCCACTCTGGGTTTTAACTATTTCAGAGACTGTTAGAAAAGTTATGATAAGGAACTTCAAAGTTAACATTAAAAGATTCACAATAAATACTCA
Source organism: Tolypeutes matacus (assembly GCA_026826555.1). Classification (NCBI taxonomy): domain Eukaryota; kingdom Metazoa; phylum Chordata; class Mammalia; order Cingulata; family Chlamyphoridae; genus Tolypeutes; species Tolypeutes matacus. The sequence goes on from JAKSZT010054524.1 coordinate 4,747,697, forward strand.
CCATTATCACAAGATGTTTCTAATTGGTATTTGCAACTTTCCCTGACTTAAAGTCCTAAAGCCTTGTAACTGTGAGCTAGACTTAAAGCCAGAAGAGTTTCTTGCCGGCCTGGCCTTTTCACTTAAATCTTATTCATACATTACTACTATCATGCAATCTGGTACTTTTCAAAAGCAGAATTTGCCTAAATTTCTAGATCATTTTTCAGTGTATCCCTTTTTAGATAGCTTTTAAATGGGTAGAAAAGAGCACCAGAGCTGATACTAGCACAGCTTTCAGCTGGAACATCCTTACTTTCTTGAAGAGTTAAAAGCTCTCATTACTTGAAAACTACCTTTGGATTTTTTTGTGCCATTGTTACTGTTGCTGTTTCTTTTTCATTGAAATCAGGCTAAGGACAATGTCAAATCTAAACACTAGCCCTTGTTCACTGCTGGGTAAGAGAGTGACCTCAAGCCTCTCTTACATGACATCCTATGCAACTTTGTGCATTTGATAAAGATAATATAATTTTGTATCTATTGCAAGTTTAGTTTTATATACTAAACCAGTGGGAGGCAGAGGCTGTAGAGAGCTTTCTATATTTAAAGAAGCTCTTCATTATCTGAGGATGTGATCCAGGAAATACCTAATGCATTTGCTTCAAAGTCCAAATTTTCTAAGTGGCAGATGGGATTAGTCTAAGAATACCCAGAAGCCAATTCCCTTTCTGAAGAAATAATAATGATGATAAATATTGTTATTACAAGGATTTCTTTCATCAAGTACTAAGTATTTTATTAACCAGAATTACAGCTTGCTATAATATCCAAGTAGAAATAGAACTCGCTGACAGACAAAGATTTCTGGGTTAGAATTAGAGCACACTTTAATAATGACTTTCTTCCACAAGTTAGACAAAAGGTAAAAATTAATCAGAATTTAGATAGAAACTAATAAATGATTCATTTCTTTGACATTTTTAACATATTTAGTCCAGTTAGTACCATTTAGTTTATTCATTACTGAATATCAGTGAACACTAGTAGCCTTGAAGTCTTAACAGGAGAATTGAGTAACGTTTATTCTAGTTTCCTGAGGTATGTTCTATAGAACCTTACTTCCTCAAACCATCTATGGGGGAAAAATAGTTTTGTAGCCAGATGCACTTGGAAAATGGTACATAATATATGTAATATATATATGTGTGTCTGTCACAGTTCACATTAACATTTTAAAGATTCAGAGAAGTACTGCAATAAAGAAATATGTCTCACTTGTTTAAACTAGCATTCTGCAAATTTATTAGACCAGAGTTTTTGTCTTAAATAACACCTATATCTTATACCATTAAGAACCAATTTTCCACAAAATATATATTACGAAATTGTGATTTATTCATTCACTATACACTGGGGAGATCAGGATCTTAAATATTAAGATTCTGGTTTTGTTTTTAATTTTGTTTAAATTCTGACCATGATCTACATATGATGAGGATGATATAAGTCCAAATATTTTTGCTTCAACCCTTTCCAAAATGTCATGCCAAAAGATATAATTGGCCACATCTGTTTGCTGCTTCCAACTACTTTAAGTTGGGGGAGAAAATGACCTTTTTCTTGTTTAAAAGGAAAACAAACAAATGAAAGGAAAGCAAACAAATGAAAAGAAGTGCATAATATTCCTCCCCATCTATTTACCAATTAAATATACTGGTGAGTCATTTTTTTCCCCTTTGAACAACAGAATTACTAATGTATAAACACAAAATATGTCTGTTTTCAATAAAAAATCTGAACTCTTTGCCAGACTATGTTCAGATCTCTTTTTTATCAATGCTATGGCCAGGCTTTCCAAAGAAGTGAAGAGGCTATATATGTACTATGTAGCTGTCCATGTTTTCTTTTTTTTTAATCAAATTAATAAATCTAATTGGGCAGATGCCAAACACTAAAATGAGATTTTTATATGCATGACCATTATGCAGAGATTTACCTGTCTGCAAATTATAGAAAAGGTGGCCAATAAGGGGGAAATTATGATTTCAGACTTTTTCAATGAATGAAGTCATTTTTAAAAAGAGTTAAAAAACATTATACCTAGAAGTCAATTAAGAAAATTATTTTTTCACTCATTCAAAAACTAGTTGTTAAAGTACAGGCACATGCACAAGTTGGTGTGGATGAAGATGCTGCAGGCAACAGCATTTTACTGAGCGTTACCACAACCTTCAGAGGGAACCTCTTGGTTCTTCCCAGCCCTGATCAGCTAAGGGAACTCAGGCCTGTGGTGGCCATGGGAAGGCAAAAACATGCTCTGCACCTCGAGGGCCATCATGGGGAAAACTGACTTGGCCGAAGCCGCCTGTGGCCATCCGGGAAGACTTTGACGTCCACATCAGCGGGAAGGTCACATCCACAACAGCGACTCTGTGGAGGGGGCTGTGGTCCAGAGCAGCAAGCTGGTGGATTGGGAGGACAGGGGCCACCACTGCAACATCCACCCTGCCTTTTCTGCCTCAGAGTCATGCTGGGACCAACTACCTCTGTCCATAAGAACACGAACCCACATCTGCGCTGGACCGTTCTTGAAACTACCTCCCTGTGTACCTTCTGCCACACTAAAGCCCAGAGGCAGTTGAGCTATTTTTTTAAAATTAATAAATAAAGTATGTTAGATCTTACTGAATGACTAATTAAGAGGAAAAAAAAAAAAGGTTGAATCCCAGTTTCTTGAAACCATCAAGCAACTATAAAGATGCAGGTAATTCCCAATGGGTATCATTAGGTGGAAGACACTTCGGGAAAACTTTATTGGCCAGGACTTTGGTTTGATATCTCTTTGTGCTCTCTCACTCTAGCAATCTGGGTTAAACGATTAGAAAGCCTAGATAGAAGTCAGAGCAAGAGACAAACGTTCCCAAGCTCCAAAATACTCCGGGCCCTCAAAATTTTATCATTTTAGTGAGTAGTAGAATTAATCAGAAACAAAGGGGAGAAAAGAGCATTTCTCCCCAGAATGCAAAGACCTGTCATAATCAGTCTACTTCCTGTCTCCTTCCATTTGGATCTGCTGTAATTCAACTGGGTCTTTCTTCCAATGATATGAGCTGGTTGTGGTATGAAGGTCTTCTTCAAAATGTGAGGTTATCCCCATCTACATTTCCCCAGAGTTCCAAGAAAGAAAAGCAACCCTAGAAGGGATCCAAGGAGAAAAATGGGCACTTGATGTGAGAACATAAACCTCCTAAATTTCTTAATGTGAAAATTTGTTAACCTATCACTTGGGCAATTTATGTCCTCAAGGCTGGAATTGTGAATGGGGATGTGGAAGATCACTGAGTTTCACCAAGAGGAGATATGTGTCTATGTGTGCCTTTAAGGAGCATATTTTCTAGTAGTGGTGGCTACAGGGAGACAAAACTTCAGACTATAAATGAGTCCTAGGCTCCACTGGAGACATCCATAATTTTTCACAAAGCTCTGAGGTAATTTCTAAAACAGCAATCTTTGCTATATTCAGGCACTTTTAACATAAAATAAAATAAAATAACTTGAAATAAACTATGACATGCAAGAAGTTCAGAGTATAATCTTTGTTTGTCATATTTGAGCCATTAACAATAATTTTTAGTAAGCTGAGAATGACAAGGGACCCAAACCAGGCTCAAAATCCAAGCACCAGGGTAGTTAAGGGACTTGAAATTGGAGAATCAATTCAGCTAGTACTGACATAACAGTATATGCAACAAACATAACCTCATAGAGAACCAATAGCCTCAGTAACATTTCTATAAATGTTTTGTATCAGATTCCAAAGTGAGTGGCAAGGCATGGAAAGAGGGAATACTTACAGTGAGTTAACTTATTCAGAGAGTCATAGCTTGCAGAAATAGAATTCCATTCAAAGCAGCTTGTACAACAGCAGAAATTTCATTAGAAAAATCAAGAAATTTAAGACAAGATATAGCCAAGATTTTAGAAGACATAGAAAGGATCAAGGAACCTGGGTAACATTCTCTTTTTGTTCTTGGTGCCAAATGATTTCTCATCTCTGCATTCTTTGTGGTCTTCTCCTTCTTTCTAAAGTAAATTGTCTTTGCTTCTGCATGGCAGAGAAATGTCTTCTTAGTTTGAATACCCACAGTGACTCACCAATGTCTCAGTCCCAAGTCTATGTTCCCAGGAAAAATAATTTAACTGCCTGGCTTGGGTTACATGCTCATCAATAGTCGAATTCATTATGAAAGTATCATGAAAATCTGTCTACATGGACCAAGCCTTGTTAATGCAAATGTGTGTTAGAAAAGAGACCATGGTTGTGCTTAGAAAAGGGACCATGGTTTGGGCAGTTTCAAGCAAGGAAAAAAACGAGATTCCTCATTAACCTGTAAAGTTAATGGGATAATGTAAAGTATTTTTTAAATGGATCAGTGAAGTCATAGTCAACAGGTTAACTAATAAAATGATTTGTTCAAGACCTGGTAAAAAATAATTTAACACATAAAAGTAAGCAAGAGTGTTTTCTATAAATAATATTTGTGTCAATTTATCTTCCTATATCAAGCATTCATATCTTTAAAGTTACGTCAATCATTCTTCTAACAACTAAAACAAATTTTTCAATATTACAAAAAGGTCATTTGCCTTCTTAGGAAATACTCGAAAACTTAAATTGTAATGACAAGACACAAAATACATATAAATTTAACTTAAATTTATTGTACCTTTACCATTTATTGTACCTTTACCATTAAGTTAAATAAATTTAACTTAAATTTATTGTACCTTTCTCTTATCCACATAAACAAATATCATTTGTTAATCTGAAGCTTTGTATTTTCAAAAGCACTTGTATCTTCTCAAAATCTCTTACAATTGAATTGTTCTCAACTTAATTTTAACCAAGCATCAATTAACAGTATTTGGGACTTCTAATTTTTTATTTTATAGAAGCTACTCCAAAAGATTTCTACAGCATGAGTTATACTAAAAAGTCAAGTAGATGATCTTTCCATGTCCAGGAAACATGGCTACAGAACAAGAGTCTAATGTTAAAGGCATGGCACCTATCTAGATATGGTAGGAGAGTATATTAGCATAAACTAAGCAAATGAGGTAGGTATTGAACTAGGGTTCAGAACAAGACCATGGTATTAAACAAGGATTTTTGTAATTACTCAAGTGGATTTATGGAAAGAGGAAAGATAAGTGTATAATTCAATTCACTAAATGCAAAAATTACATAAGCATAACTGAAACTTTCATTTATAATTATTGGCCTCTGAATCTTCAATATTAACACCAATTTTCACTAGCTTGGAAAAATACTAGTAACTATTTCAAGGTGGTGAAATGAAAGATACATTTCTACGCCCATCCTGCCTCTTCCCATAACATATAAATTTAATAATGTATAAATATAATATGAAATCCAGAAATATCTGTTGATGTAAGTACATGGAGATAATATGTGAGCATACAAATGAAAGACTCATCATTTTATTAATTTTCTCTCTAATATTATGTGAAGAGAGGAATTTGAAATGCATAATTTTATATATATAATGCATACACACTTTTGAGGCACCGAAATACAAGTTGTGAGTTTGCTTGATATAGTGACATGCTACAGGAAAGAAAATACATCTTACATGGGAGACATTTACTAACCATTGATATTACTGTAAGTGAATCTATGACATTCTTCTCAGTGAAAAATCTAGTATCTCTTTACTCAAATTTAAGTGACAAAATTTTAGAAACATTATGGGCCTATCTATAATACACGTGACAGTTTTTAACAAGAAAAATAATAGTTCATATAGTTCATCTAGAAAGTCAGCAAAGCGCTGCCATGGGAAACTGCTCCATTGATGATTCAAAATTGAAACAAGTTCACAGATGTTTGGTCTCTGATAAGAGTGAGGTGCCAGTTATAATTTGCCAGTGGTGACCTTTTAAAATAATGTCAAGTCCCAAAGAACTGCCACCATCTGGATGGTGGCTGGCTCTAAGACATGGTTCTAAATTAGTCATAGAAAGTAAACCAGGATTATCTTAAACAGTGACAAACTGATCTAATTAGTGTATCAGCATTTTTGGCTCCTTAGTTTATACATGTTATCCTCTCTACATGGTTCCTGATTTTCTGAGCAATAATAAAAGCAATGAAAGCAATCACAGCAGCTGCCTTTACATTTACTCTCATCATAAGCCAAGGTACGCAAAGCACAAGGAAGATGAAACCCTGTCCATTTTCTAGTCCCAAATTCCCTCCTAGGCAAGCATGCTCATGGACAGATTAAGACACACGATACAAGATATGCAAAGGCATGCTAATTTTTTTTAGTAAAATTTTTCACTAGAAATTGAGACGAAAATACTGAAAATTATTTTATTGCTGATTAGCTGTCTATACCTAATTCTAACAAAATTGTTGGGAGAAACAATAAGCATATACTATATCTGGGGACTCTTTCAAGGAACAGAGTAACCTTTTAACATGTAATAAATTCTATTCCACAGCACAAAGCCATCCCCAACTCCTCTCTAGCCCTTCCCCAAAGCTGGAACTAGATATACTACATACGGCTCCACTATCAACTACTATTTATTTCATTTCATTAGGTTGTTCTCATTATAATAATATTTTTCATAAAGCACTGGCTCTGTATAAAAAAAACAAAGCAAACAAACAAACCACAAAAAAAAAAAAAAAAAAAAAAAAAAAAAAAACCCAGGATTGATATAAGTAATGTAACCCTTACTGAAACTTGATTTGATTTCAGTACCTTGGTTAAACTCCCATTATGTTCATGCTGCCACACCTCACTGCTTCAAATTTTTAAAAGTTAAAAACAGCCCATAGCCCTTGCTACATTGTTTCTCTGTATTGTCTGCTTCCTCACAATTTCTTGAACACCTACACACTTGTTTTCCTGGATCCACTGACAACTTATTAAAAGATACTCAAGGTATCTTTTCTTCCACCTACAGGAAAATTTTCCCTTCTGTATTTGTCTCCAATCAATAAAGCCCATTCAACAGTGTAGCAGTTTGGCAGTTTGATGTAATTATGAATTCCAAGTATAGATATTGGATTATGCTTGTAAACTGGTCTGCTAATCTGGGCATGATTAAGTTATGATTAGGGCGTTAACTGGGGTATCTCAGTAGGGCGTTGAGCCCCACCACTTGGTGGTTGGGGAATAAAATACAAAAGGCATGGCAAAAAACAGGTGAAGCAGTTTTGATGTTGGAGTTTTGATGTTGGAGAGAAGGGCCCAGGAGAAGAGAAGCAAGCCATTTGCCTGATAGTCTACAGCTGACCTTGTGGAGGAAACAGAGGAGCTAAGCCCAGAGAGAAATAGAGCCCCGGGAAGAGAGGAACCCAAGAAGCCTGAACGCTGGCAAACATCAGCAGCTGCCTTGCTCCAACATGTAGCAACAGACTTTAGTGAGGGAAGAAACTTATGCTTCATTGCCCAGTAACTGTAAGCTTCTACCCCAAATAAAAAACCTTTATAAAAACACACTGATTTCTGGTATTTTGCATCAGAACCCCTTTGGATGACTAATACAGAATTTGGTACCAAGGAGTGGGGAAGTGCTTTTGCAATTACCAAAATGTTGGAATGGTTTTATAAATGGGTAAGGGGTATTTTTTTTAAGAAATTGTGAAATGCTTGATGGAAAAGGCCTAAATCACTTTGAAGAGACTGTTGATAGTAATATGGATGCTAAAGAGACTTTCTATGATGCCTTAGAAGTAAATGTTGGAACTATTATTGGAAACTGGAGGAAAAGTGATCCATGTTTTAAAGTTGCAGAGAACTTAGCAAGATTAACTCCTGGTGTTATATGGAAGACAGAATTTGAAAATGGCAAATCTGAGAATTTAGCTGAAGAACTTTCCAAAGTTACCCCAGAGAATGTGGCTTGGCTTCTCCTTGCAGCTTATAGCAAAATGCTAGATGAAAGAAATACACTAATGACTGAACTCTTGGGCACAAAGAAAACAGAAACTGATTCTGGAAATTCCAGGCCTCTGGTTATTGAGCTCCCAGACAATAGTGCTCCATTTGAGGGCTTCACTAAACTTAGAACTTGTAAATCAGAATTGAAGATGAAGTTATCTCGGAAAGACTTGTGATAAGTCTTACTGTCTGACGGCTTGGACCCCTGCTTCCTGAATGCTAAATCAACAAAGTTTTTGAGAGCACTATATGAACAAAACCACTGTCAGCTTGGACTAAAAAGGACATGGAAAGGAGATATTGATGGAGAAACAGCTTCAAGAGGAAAACCATGGAAGCTGAGATCTGGAATTAAGACATCACCTTGAGCCAAGAGAAGAGCCCCACCCATGTGTATGGAGAGGGAGATTTTGCCCTAGCGGTTGAAGAGGGTGCTGCCCCCGGGTACAGGGAGGGTGGAGCACATTCCTCAAAGATTAGGGTGGTTAAGGTCAGCACCCCATAGGTCTGAGAGGGGTGTACCTGTCCCCCATGGATTAGGGAAGGCCAGGTGGTCAACCCATTGCTCTGAAAGGGTTGAGCCTGTATGCCAAAGGTTAGGGGGAATGTTGTCTTCACCTCACTGTACTAGGGGGACTAAGACTCTAACCCAAAGATTGGATAAGGTGTGGCAATCATCCCAACACTCTTGGAGGGTAAGGTCTGGAGCTTGGTCAACACCCAGAAGCTTGATGAGGGTGGAACCAAGAAAATGGCCATTGGGCAAACCTGGGGAAAGGGTGGGCTCCCATGTGGCCCCAAGGGGAAAAAACCATCGTCTTAAGAATGACTCTCAGACTTTGAAATCGAATGGTGAATGCCCTGCATGTTTACTGAACTGTCGAGGACCCATGACTCATGTTTAACCTCCCAATTTCTTCTTATGGTAATGAAAATGTTTATCCTTTGTTTTCCATTTGTGTATTGGACGCAGTTAAATGGTTTTGTAAGTTTCAGAGGTTTACAAGCAGATGGGATTTTGCCCAAAGACAAACTGTATTTCCTTAAACTGATTATGATAAGCTTTTGTACTTGCATTGTGAATTCCAAATATAGATATTGGATTATGCTTGTAAACTGGTCTGCTAATCTGGGCATGATTAAGTTATGATTAGAGAGTTAACTGGGCCATGTAAGTAGGGTGTTGAGCCCTACCTATTGGTGGGTGGGGAATAAAATATAAAAGACATGGCAAAGAACAATTAAAGCATTTTTGATGTTGGAGTTTTGATGTTGGAGAGAAGGGCCCAGGAGAAGAGAAGTGAGCTGTTTGCCTGACAGTCTACAGCTGACCTTAAATAGGACGCAGAGGAGCTAAGCCCAGAGAGAAATGGAGCCCCGGGAAGAGAGGAATCCAAGAGGCCTGAACCCTGGCAAATTTCAGCAGCTGCCTTGCTCAAACATGTAGCAACAGACTTTGGTGAAGGAAGAAACTTATGCTTCATGGCCCAGTAAGCTTCTACCCCAAATAAAAAACCTTTATAAAAACCAACTGCTTGGGAAGTGGCTGTGGCTCAATCAGTAGGGCTCCCGTTTACCATATGGGAGGCCCCGGGTTCGGTTCCCGGGGCCTCCTGGTGAAGGCAAGCCCGCCCGCATGGCGTGGTTAGCTGACCCAGCGAGCACAAGCAGCAAGGGGGGGATAAATGAATAAATAAATAAAATCTTAAAAAAAAAAAAAACCAACTGATTTCTGGTATTTTGCATCAGCACCCCTTTGGCTGACTAATACAAACAGTATTTGTATTTTAAGTTGTTTAATGTTGCATTTCAAATTAAGTTCATTATAAAAATATTAGTGATTTTTGATGACTAATTTTATGATCCTAAACACATACACACACACACACACACAGCTGGAAAATGTGTTAACATAAGCACTTTCATTTATCTACCCCAGATAGATTGCTGATATATAAAGAAAGGATGGCATATTAGTCAGGGTTCTCCAGGGAAACAGAATCAAAATATGTTTGTAAATATTAAGAGATTTATTATGGGAATTGGCTCATGCAACCATGGGGATTGGCAAATTTGAGTTCTGTAAGGCAAGACACAAGTTGAGAATTCTGATGAAGATTTCAATGACTTCCCCAGGAGAAGGTAGCTGGCTGAAGCAGAGATTGAAATTATTTTTTCTGCCTGCTGAAATCATCAGCTCCCCTTTTCAGGACTTCAGCTGATTGGAAGAGACTTCTCTCATTGCAAATTCTAAAATAATAATAATGTAAATCACATTATTTTAACATTACTTTATTATTTTATTTTTCCATTATTTTAACATTTGATTTAAATCCCTATTGACAGAGGAAGGAGAAAAATAAAAGATATTTTATTTATATGTAAGGATTTATTTTTAAATATCTAGAATTATAAAGTGGAAAGCTATTTTAGTTTGCTAAAGCTGCTGATGCAAATTTAACAGGAATGTGTTGGCTTTTACTAAGGGAATTTATTAGGGTAAAAGCTTGCAGTTCCAAGGCCATGAAATGTCCAAATCAAGGTACAATCAGAGATGCTTTCTCACCAATGGTCATCTACTAGCAGATCCTAGAGTCCTGCCACTTGGCAAGGCAAGATGACGGCCAATCTCTGCTGATCCTGAAGTCCTCTCTCTCACGTGGCAGGGTAAAAAAAAATGGTAGCTGCTCTCTTTCTCTGTGTATTTTTATTTCCAGTTCCCAGTTTATGTAAGACCCCAGCCAGAGAGCAGAGACTCAACCTGAGTCAAGTCTCACTGACATAGTACAAAGGCCTCAAAGTGATCTAATCAAAAGTGATCTAATGAAAGATCCCTTAACTGAATCTAGTCAAAAGCTCCCATCTACACTGCATACACAGGCACAGGAATGGGTTAGCATAAGAGCATAATTTTCTGGGGTCCACAAAAGTCAAACCAGGACAAATGCTGAAATTGTTTGCCACATCATTCAAAATTGCTTCAAATTATAATAAATCAAAAAGCTCAATTTTATTTTCTATGTGAATAGTAAAAAATTAAGTACAGAGTTTCAGGCATTCCTTATTTTTAGAAAAGCTAGTTTACAACATCCCAGACTAACATAACAGATAAGGGGATTATTTATTATTTATTTGAAAAATGAAGCACCAAAAGCTCCTTTGAATAACCTTCAAGAGGAAAGAATTATACATATAAAGTATCTATAATATGATATTTTTAAATAGCTATGCTGAGACTAAGTAAGGGGCATTCTCTGAAAAGAAATTAACTTTCTATATACATATATTTTCTTTAACTTTAGAAGAAAATCCCATCATATACACAAGGACTATATTTAGCTCATTGCATCAGGAATATTCACAAGAATGCATGCTATTAGTAATTTTAGAGCTGTTTGATTTTCAACTTCTGAATTTTCTTTACCTAAGGGATTGAAGCCTTAAGCACTCTTTTTATGTACTTTCTATCATGATTTGGGGAAAAGGTGTTTTAAGATAAAATTATTTGTTATTAGTTTATTAAAAACAAATATATTAAATAAAATAGCATATAGGGTACCTAGCAAAATCCATAACACATAGCAGACATTCAAAAAATAGAGGATGCTATAAGATTAAAATTTTAACTTACCTTTATCATTTTATAGCATTATTATTAATGCTATCAATTCAGGAGGGCCAAAGTTATTTAGATGAGAGTAAGACTGTGTCTACACAAACACACTTTATATGAATTTTTAATCCAACCACAAAAAAAGTCAAAGTTTTAAAGGAACAAATTAATTGTTTTATATGATATCTTACTTTAACAGAACATATTTAGTTTTTTTAATGAATTACAAATTATTTGTGAAATTTCAATTATTAGTTGCTAGCCTGTTGTGATCTGAAGCTAGAAAAACATGTTCTTCAATGTTTTCCATTCCTGTTGGTGTGAACCCATCATAAGCAGAGCCTTTTGATGAAGTTACTTCAATTAAGATGTTACCCACCTCAGTAAGGATGGATCTTAATCCTATTACTGGAGTCATTCATAAGATAATTCAGGCAGAGAGAGAGCGAGCCAGCAATGGGAAGCAAGAAGCTACATCAGTGGATCCTGAAAGAGAAGGGAGAGACAGGGAAACACTACTATTGCCTTGCCATGTGACAAAGGAGCATAGGATTGCTGGCAGCCAGTCCCAGATGCCACAGTCTTCCAGTAGAAAGCACTGCCTTGATGATTTGGACTTTCTATTAGCCTCAAAACCATAATTAAGCCAATCCATTCCATGGTAGTTGCTTGAGTAGCCTAGGAAACTAAAATACCTTAATACAAAACAGAACAGAAAGAGAATCACAAAAAATATTTGGCATTTGTGGGTTTTTTTCCTTGATAGCAAGGGTTTTCCTTCCTACTATTTTTCTGAGAAAAATAATATACGTATGCTATCAGTGTATACACCATCTACTTAGATATTGAACTTGCAATGGTGTTGAGATTTAACCTTATTCAAATAACACTAGACTCAAAATCAGAAATAATATGAATCAAAATAACACTAGAAACCATATCTACATAATTCAATTCTCATAATCTTACCATTAAAATAAGTAGATCATTTCTTATCTTTGAAAAAGTAACCAAAGTCACTCAAAAATGTTTTTTAAAACTTATAAACTTAGGAGTCTTTCTTGTAACCTTAATTAATTATATAAAATTTCATGTCTACTGAATTTTAAGTAATATTAATATTAACAATAAAATATCCTATATTTAGTCTTACTATGCCCTCATTTTTATTCTTGTTTATAGTAGAACATATGTTTGGTTGACATTTTAAAGGTGCCTGTACTGAAATAAGGCTAGCAAATGCTATTCAACACCTCATATAAATAAAAGAAAAAATCTAAAAATATGCAACAATAAGACAAGGTGATATTTACATCATTTAAAAAACTACATCAGTGTTATAAACATAATTCAAATTTAAAGATCTTTATGTGACAAGGAAACACTTCCATCCAATCACAGAGTTTAGATATAAAAATGATCTCTTTTTTATATGCATACCAAAAAGTCATTCTAGAAAAAGGTGCATACCATGGTATGCAATAAAAATCTGACCCAATAAAAATAGGTAATAATGTTTATAGAAAGAAGAAATGGTTTTGATTCTAGCTTTCTATAAAGGGAAGTAATTTGAATACAATCATAAACAATGTCATTTATTTTTCCAATGCATGTTTGCCTTTATACACATGCAGAAAATTGTTACAATAATGACATACATTTGTGCTGTGCTTTATGCTGTCAATTCATTTTCACATGCTTTAATTTTAACCTCACGGCCACACTCTAAAGTATATATGTTGATCTCCAATTTACAGTACATATAACTGAAACTCAAGATGGAGTTCCAAAGTTCACAGTTATAAAGTGGAAGTTGGAATTTGAATCCAAATTTTCTGAAGCTAATTTCCCAAAGTCTTGATTTTGAGATGGTTATTAATAAACACTGTAATCTATGTGCACTTAATCATAAGGAGGAAATATCACATTTCCTGTTAAAGAACCAACATTCTGGAGTTCTCTGCAGAATGGTAATGATGATGAATAATGCTGAGGTTCAAAGGCACGCCAACTAAAGAGTATCCCTCTTTTCTCTCAAAGTCCAAAACAATTGTGAAGACAAAAGATTCTAGAGGTAAGGACCAAAATATTACATTTATCGCTAATAAAGTTGAAATTGGAGAATTTGGCTTGGGCATGTAGCAACAATGATCGTCTTGGTATTGATTCTAGAACCTGAAAGACATTACCTCCACAAGACTCTCTGTGGGGCAGAGCCTTTGCTTTTAAATTGACTGTGGGGCCAAGAGTGTCTGACCTCTGTAGGCAGGCAGATCCCACAAAGAAAGAGAGAGATAAAGGCCATGCTCAGTTTTTCCCAGTACTCTCATTAGGTGAGGGAGGAGTGGAGAGTGGCAGCAGTATTAATAAGTAGAACTCATGCTCCATGGAAGAAGCTATCAGAAAGGGAGAATGAATGTTTCTTTTCCCCAAAAATGGTTATTAAATAATCATGTGGACAAGACTGATAAGTGAATAAATTGCAGTGAGATCCTATGTATTTGTTTGCATAGGGAAATCAATATAATAAAAATAAAAAGTCATGTTTTGGGGTAGGGAGGTGGAGTGGGATAAATAATCCAAATTCTGCTCAGGACTTTTTCTTCTGACACAGAGAAAGGCTCTGACAATGATTATATTAATCCATCACATCTCATAGTGTGGTCTCTATACCAGCAGTATCATGTGGAAACTCTCTAGAAATACAGAATTTCAGACCTATTGAATTGGCATCTGCATTTTAGCAAGACCCCCAGGTGATTCATATGCACATTAAAATTGAAAAAGTACTGTATTAGCCCATTATTATAACTGTTCAATGAGTATTTGTAGCATGCTGAGATTGGAAAGCATTTTATTACCGGAATAAAACAGAAATTGTTACTGTGTCTTTGTTCAAGAAAATAGACAATCCACACCTGAAAAACGAGATAAAGATCAGCCTGATCCACCTGGAAGGAAAAAAATGGAGTTGAAGAAAGTCTAGGAAGGAAAAGCTTAAACTACTTAGAGGAAGGAGGGGCTTCCATATGTGGAAAAGCTAAAGGATCATTCAACCTGCAAACATGAAAGATGAAGCAAAAGTGATCAAAGTTTCTAAAATCATGAAAGGCCTGGAGAGCATGTTCACTGATATTAGTGTCAAGGAACTGCCTCTGCTGGATAAACATCTCTGTCCTCTACTTGGGCAAATATAGATTAAGTGTCTGCTACTCAGCCAGCCAACCAGCTGTTTGTAGTTATCGACAGCTCACCTCCAAGCCAGGTTCAGTCAGGACTGAATCTCAACCAAGTGTGAGGAAAATGAAGGAAGTGGAGGCCAAGACAGTGAGCTGGCTCTGTGTCAAAATTCTTTTTTGCTTTATCCCCATCCCCAACCACCTGTCCTTTTCATCCTTCCAATAGGCTATTCAGTTATTTTTGCCAGCTGCCAGTAGTTTCAGACTATTTCACTGGACTTTGAACACTTTTTATTCCTCTGCTCACTGATATGTATGGATTCTTGCTTATCTGATCTTTTACTGACAACTGCTCAGACTCCCCAGCTTATCAGCTCCTGACATTCCTTCAGGTCACGGTGGCCCTTGCTGGTCTGTGATTCAGGGTGGTTAGTTGGAAAACACTCCTTGGAATGAAACAGTGACTTCATGCAAGAAATGGAAGGTATTTCTCCGAACAATAGTAAAGCTAAAAACATGTTATTCTGTAGTATGTGGAACTATAACTAAGTTCAAGAAGGTCCAGCATTAAAATCCATGGGAATATTTAAAGGACGATAAGACAACTTGCATATATTCTTGGTTAATGTTTTAGTTTCTTATGGTTGCTGTAGTAAAAGTACAGTAAACTGGATGGCTTAAAACAACAGAAATGTATTGTTTCATGGTTCTGAAAGCTAGACATCTGAAATCAAAGTGGGAGAAGGCCATGCTCCCTCTGAAGAATCTGTCTCATGCCTCTGTCCTAGCTTCTAGTGGCGGCTGGAATACTTGGCATTCCTTGACTTAACCCAATCTCTGGCTCCTTCATCACATAGCAGTCTTCTCTGTCTCTGCCCCTTCTTATAAAGACACCTGTCATGTTAGATTGAGGGTCTATCCTATGCCAACCTGACCTCATTTTAACTTGCATAATTCCATCTATAATGGTGCAATTTCCAAATGAGGTCACATTCTGAAGTTCTTAACATTAAGACTTCAATACATTTTTTCAGGGGTACAATCGACATATAACACTTAATATGGTAAAAGACCTGCAAAACACCCCCAAAGTGTGTGAAAATAGAACACTGAGGAGATGATGCATATTCCCATCAGTGGGACACCTTTTTATTCTCAATTACAAGTTAGTGAAGTTATTTATTCCACATCCCTTATTATGATTCAGGAAACTGAGGAACAAATAGAAACCTGTACTAATATTTGGTAGAGTTATTAATTTTTTCATAATTATTGCTAAAGTCACAACATATTTTCAAGTTACTATAAACTCAATATTTTAGCATTCTTTAATGATATTTTCTTTGAACCCAATTTTTTTTTTCTTTTTCATAATATGGGAAGCAGATGGACTGGCAAAGAATGTACAGGAATCTGCAATATGATGTATTTATACAAGAGGACATTTATAGAATTAAATTTGTGGACTAGAAAGGAACAGTTCAGAGGACAAGAAAAAAGAATAGAAAAATGGGAAACAAAGGAAACAAACATTTACTGGGTACCAATTATGTGCCAGATAGTGTACTGATGCTTTAAAATATAATCAGATAAAAAGCATTTTTTCTGTAATCTCAGAGGTAGCCGCCAACAACTCTAAAGCCAGAAAAAAAAAAATCGGTACCAGTACCCGTGTAGTTTTTAATTGATTCCTATATCGTCTACACTCGACTTGCAAAAGGAACAGCCAAAAATCTTTCTGCCAGCATTATCCCATCACCTATCTCCAGCCTTTATACAAAGGAGGTAAGAGTGACAGAGGATCAAGGACATCCACAGCAAGGATTTATTTGGAGAGTGTTCTGTGTACTCTACCTCCTTCCATGGTAGGAGATTGGGGTATCCTTTTCTCTAAAGTTAAATAAGGACAGCTTCATGGAAACCTCTAGAAAGTTTGACATCTATTCCCTGGAGTTTGATAGATGAAAGTTCTGGTCTCTGGCTCACACATGAAAAATCTAAAAAGTCTGTGTCTCTTTTCCCTCAGCAAGTTTCCCAGCCTGAGGTAGGACCAGCTGTGTGAAGGGAAGAAATATTAATTGGTGAAGTCTGGAGTTTTAATATGATACTGGACTAAACTTTTAAAAATTTGAAAAGGAGATTATTCATTTATCACATAAAAGTGTTTGGAAAAGCTTTGTGACTTGAGTGACTGTCATGCTGGAGAAGGAAACAAAAAAAAAGAAATTGGATCACAGTTGCTTTTAGTGAGCCCAACTCATTTTATTAACTAGGTTACACATGCAATATCTCTAATCCAGGCAACACTATTATTTTATCCATAGTCACACAGTCAGTACCTCTATTTTTTTTTTTAATTCTACAGATCTTATGCTCTTTTCAACAAATCACATTGTAAATGAACTTAGTACAAACCCACATACTCATCTTTCTAACTAATTCTTTACCACTCCCCCATATAAGCCTCTGATCAAATAATAGTCATCACCATTTACAAATTTTCTTTTTTGTTTTTTACTTTATTATCATTAATCTTAAGTCAGCCTTCCCTATAGTCTTTCCTATTTTAGTTCTACATTTATTAAATATACAAGTCATCTCTGCTGATTGTAATTTCTGTTTTAAAGCAATTTATTGTTTGAATGTTTCATGTTTTAGGCATTGTTGGACGGATTTAAAATGAATGATATAGGGAAGCAGATGCGGCTCAAGCAATAGAGCTCCCACTTACCACATGGGAGGTCCCAGGTTCCGTTCCTGGAACCTCCTAAACAAGATTAGCAAGACAGTGAGCTGATGCGATAGGCTGGCATGGCAGGCTCACGAACAAGATGATGTAACAAGAGACACAGGAAAGAAAACATAATGAAAGACACAACAAAGCAGGGAGCGGACATGGCTCAAGCAATTAAACATTTCTCTCCCACACAAGGGTTCAGTTCCCAGTGCCTCCTAAAAGGAAGACAAGCACACAATGAACAGATAGAGTAAATGCAAACAACGAGGGGGTGGGAAGAAATAAGTAAATAAAATAATTCTTTTTAAAAAATGAATGGTAAAGACTTAATCTTAAGATGCTAAAAGTCTGGTAGGAAAGAAAAGACACACAAACACAGACACATACATATTACCAGACTGCAAAGCAACATTTGATCATTGTATAGTAGATGTAAAGAAAGAGTCATGGAAAGTCCAAGGAGAGAATCTCTACTCCCAACTAAGCATGAGTTCTTAATTGGGACAAAATTTACTTCTTGGGGTAGGGAGAAAAATTCTTACTCTTTTTATTGAATTTGTGGACTATATTTATGATATTCAAAATTCTTGGGGAGGACAAAAGAAAAATGCCTAAAAACATTCCTGGGGGAGGGCGACATAATGAAAAAACTTTGAGAGACACTGAAATAGAGAAATTGGTGGAAACAACCCAGAGATTTTCTTTTAACTTTTTATTTTGAACTAACCTAAAACTTATAGAAAAGTTGTAAAAATAGTACAGAGAGTACCTATATATACCACTCCCAACTTCTCCTGAAGCTAACAGATTATGTAACCATAGTATAATTATCATAACCAGGAAATTAAATTGAAACAATATTATTAAAGACCTTGTTTGATTTTCATCAGTTTTCTACTATCCTTTTTATGTTCCACAGTGCCACATAGCATTTAGTCATTTCTCCTAAATCTCCTGTGATCTGTAAAAGTTCCTAGGAATGTTGCCTTTCATGGCCTTGACATTTTTTAAGATTATTGATCAGTTATTATATCAAATGTTCCTAAATTTTGGTTTATCTGAATACCACAGAAATGCTTTGAAGGTGAAGTGGAGCATCTGGACAAAGCATTGATTCTCAATCAGGGGCGACTTTAACCCCTTGGGAAGATTGGGCAATGTCCAGAGAAATTTTTGGTTATTACAACTGGAGAGATGTTGCTGCCATGTAGTAGATAGAAGCCAGAGATCCTGGTAAACATCTTAGAATGCATAGTATTACCCTTGTGACAGTCTGACCTTCTTTTATGATTCACTAAAAGAAAAAGATTATGTTTTTGAACTAATTCACTCCAGTGGGTGTGAGACCCTTTTGACTAGACAGCGTCAGTGAACTGTGACTCAGGTTGAGTCTCTGCTCTTTTGCTGGATCTGATATAAACAGAGAGACAGAGAGAGACATACACACAGGAAAAGGAAGCCACCATATTGATCCTGACATATGAGAGAGAGGGCTGCAGGAAAACAGAGAAGCCCTGAGGGCTGAGAGAGATCCTAGAGTCTGGAACTAGCAGAGCACAGAGGCATGGAAAGAGGCCCCTGAGGGGCTGGGCCCATGGAGCACCTCAAGGCTCAGGAGATGAGCTCTGCCATATACCTGATAGCTCACAGTTGAATTCCATAAGAAAGCAGAACAGCCGAGACTGAGAGACAAAGCCAGAAAGAGACAAGCCCTATGCCTTTTTGCTCTAAGCTGAGCGGCAGGAGCTGAGCTCTGAGAGATGGTGAACTCAGAGGGGGAGGCAGAGATCTAGGCAGAGATCGTCTGCCATCTTGCTTCACCACAGGGCAACTGACTTTGGTGAGAAAACATCTCTGATGGTGCCTTGAGTTAGACATTTCACATCCTCGAAACTGTAAGCTTTTATCCCAAATAAATCCTCTTTATAAAGGCGAACCCATTTCTGGTACTTTGCATTGACAGCCTTGTGGCAAACAAAGGCACCCCCCAGATAATTATCTAGCCCATAATTGCAATAGTATTGAGTTTGAGAAACCCTGAGTTGAGGGAATAACATGTGCACAAGCTTGAAGGTGGGAAAGATTCACAGCAGATTGAGAGAATAATCAGCTGTCCATATGACCAATGCATAGCTAACATTATGAAAGGGGACTTTGGTAAGCAATTATTTCAGATATGTAGTTTTAAAGCCAGCTTGGGAAGGTCTTTGAATGCATGCTAATAATTTTAGATGTTTGCATGGAATTAATTGATATCTGTAATTATTGGGGTTTGTGGGGCTTTTTGCCTTCTTTTGGAGTCATTGCCGGCATCCAACTTTCCTCCCAGATTTGAGGTCTCTCCCATTGTATGTAGTATCTTCCAAAAGGAAGATTCCTCTTTTATAGAATAATGAGAGTACTCTATAGCAACAGCATCAGCATCTTGGCCCAATTGTTCTTGCTAAAATACAATTTTTGCACATCCACGTGGTAAAAGAAACCACCTAGAAGTGAGTTATCAGTAGTAATCAGTAATCAATACAAAAAGTTTACTGAAAGAGAAACTGCTTGAGCAGGGAAATCTCAAACTGAAAGTAAGAGTCTTGAATAGTTAGTAAGTTATATTGGCTTATAAAGGCAAATATGGGATTTTCAAGGTAAGTTGCAATAATTGGTTGACATTTAAGTTTCTTATTGCAAAGGAGGGTCTTACAAAGTGAGGAATGATCATAGATGGGTTATTACAGCATACTTTTCTACTTTTGATAGGTTATCTCTACTGGATCCAAACCAGTTTATTTTTAATTGATGCTTAAACTGTAACTTTTCAAGGTATGTTCTACTTTTATTTTTTTAACTCTTTAAAAAGTCCTTGTGACTTCTCAGAAAAGAGGGTCACTCTTAGCAATGCCAATATAAGCAACCAATTTATTTTATTTAACACAGGGAAGCCCAAACAACTGATCTCCAATGTCCCCCATACATTTTCCAAATCTTCTCCAGTAAGAAGAAATATACTATGATAGGTTTGACAAGACAATAAATAATGAGCTTGAACTAGAACAAAAGGAAAGGAAGGAAGTCACATTGTGATTGTAGATATTTATAATTGATAAATTGGTATACCTCAGTGTTTGCATGGGGATGAAAAGGGGTAGAAGAAGGCAAATGGCTGATGACATTTGAAAGAATAACATGAATAGAACAATGGTTCTACTATAGGAGAACAATACTGTGAGCCAGATTATGAGATACATAATAGAGTTTCATTGTAAAAAATGAGAATTTGGGGAATATAGTTAGATCTCTTTGGGACATGCTATAATTTAAATATTAATTAAAAAAAAAACACTTCTTAATATACTCTCCACTTATTTTGTGCTAATTACTTGTGTAATGCTAATTACTGGTCCACAAATATTTCTAATCCATATCATGGTGCATTCAATAATGAAAATATAAAATAAATACATATTTTTCACTGATTATAAAATTTTAACATTTAAAGTAATTATATCAGAAGTGGAGAATACGTATGGAGACAGTTGACTAAATTAAACAAACCTAAGCAGAGTTTCTATGAAAGTATTCATTATTAGGAATACTTATAATCAATGTACTTCAAAATACTCTGAAAATATAAAATCAGCTATATTATGTATAATAATTAAGGAAAACATAGTACAAAAGGGCATACTTATGCTTGATCATGATGAGATGCAAAGTTGATTCAATCAAGCGAAACCTTTTTACTGTACTCTGTTGTCCTCACCAACACTCTAATACTTAATAATGAGGACATTAATAAACAGCAGAATACCTGGGAAAGGATACAACCAAAATAAAATGTTTGTCAAAATAAATGCAAACTCATATCATTAATGTCCTACCCTAGAGGGAAATAAAAATAGGTCATATGATACAGGCAAGATTTTTGTGATGAAAAATTATTTTATTGTATCTT
The DNA here is from genome assembly GCA_026826555.1 of Tolypeutes matacus. NCBI lineage: Eukaryota > Metazoa > Chordata > Mammalia > Cingulata > Chlamyphoridae > Tolypeutes > Tolypeutes matacus. Next base: position 4,769,133 of record JAKSZT010054524.1, read on the forward strand.
CTGGGAAATTGCTCTTTTTGATATTTCCTAGGCTGTCATTCCTAGGAGGTATCAGTAGCTCCAAAATTTGCAGCCAAGAAAATATCTTTTAGTTATTACATAAAATATATAATAGATTTCAATGATTAACTTGTGCCTGCCATATTTAATGAAATAGGCCTATATTTATTGATTGTCCCCTGAAAGTTTAAATCTTAGCTTCAATAATCCTAGTCAAAGATCACTTCTAGGATGAGTAAATTTCTCAATCTTCTAAGATATCTCAATTAACTTTTTCCCTTCTATAAATTTACTGAAGCCAGCCATAAGATTCACTTATGAGCATTTGGAGACAAGCAGTTCAAATTTACCATGACCCAGTTAAAATAAAAAGACTTGATAATCAGATTTCTGTTCTTCCTCCCATCTTGCTTTCCTCTTGGCTGCTTTCTGAGCCTAAGGTAAAAGAAAAGGGGACTTCTGTAATGTATTTCAAAGTTGAAGAAGAAATGAACATCTCCTTGCTAGAAGGAGCTTAATCTTTGCAACAAAAAATGACTGATTTCATATTAGATTCTCCCAACATCTTCTGAGAGTATTTTTCCATGTTTCTCTTTACTCCTATCCCTATTGCACAAAATGCCTGATAATCCAAGCTGGAGGCCAGGCACTAGACGAGGTAAAAACTTGATGTGGGATAAGAATAAAAGGGTTAAAGATCCAAGAAAGTATTTAGGGAAGGAAGAATAGGCTCCAAAAGGAATGTTCTTTCTTGAGCATGGTGTTGTCCACACACAGTCTTCTGGAAGTCTAGGAAGGTCTCCATATCATTGGACTAAGCTCAGAACAAATAGAACAGGTTATATCTCTGCCATATTTTGACACTTGCTGCTTGGGTTGGAATATTTAGTATTTAAGCTGGAAGAAAAGGGATACTAAAATTCTTAAAAATTTCTTGTGGAATCTTTCACTGGCTTATAATAACAGTCATTGCTATAAGCTCCATTTCCTAGGGGTGTTGCAATTTGAAGGAGTCACTGTCTGATATTATTTTACCATGATACAATATTTAACTGTGACAATCAAATTATGTCATAGAATTATACCCGGCAAGATATTACCATATAACTAAAGTGCTAATAGAAGTTACAACAAAGTATGCCTAGTATTCACCCACATTCACTTAACAATACTTAGAAAGTGCCAATTTTATGCCCGAATAACCACTAAATGGAAGAGACAAAGGAAAACTGGTGAACTTAGACCCAGAATGACAGAATGAGAACACCATAATAAAGATAGAACTATGTCTTCCTATGTGAATTTACTAATAGTAGTTCCCAAGTGACACTTCTCAGGAAAGGCCAAAGGTAAATGGGTTGTGCAAAGGAGAATATAAGACTACGTTTTTAACAGTCTTGGAAGAAAGGTATAACACTACTAGAGAAAGAAAACAGATCCATGGACAGAATTGGTAGGGAGATCCAAGCAGACATCAGCTCACATTTTTTGAAGCCCTAGACTAATAGTCTGGGACCATTATTAATCCAAGTAGAACATGCTATTTTGGATGTAACCATGTACAAAAAGTTAAGAGTTTTCACACTCAATATAGATTAGGGTTCAGGAAAGAACAAAGGATGCATATAATGTACAAGACCCTGTCCTTGATATTCTGCAAGGCTTGAAATCCTTGAATTCATTATATATATAATTAGTTGCACAGGATATATATATAAAGAGAGAGAGAAAGAGCAGCACAGGATCATGTATGGCTTAATCAGTTGTTGAAAGGAGATCATTGTAGCCTGAAGAACTGAGCCAATATCAGATTATATGATTTGCATGAAGTTTACCTTTGATTTTCACTGCCAAAGAAGTTAATTTAGGTGACAGGGATAAAAAAACAACCAGATTCAGAGTTATAAAATCTAAATAGGGCAGCAACATTTATTTTTGAGTTAAGTTGGGCAAATAGGTTATAGAAAACATACTTTTTCAACAAATTACTTCTTAGTGCTGGAGAACATTCACAAATCCTTTGGGACCAGGGTACCCAGTCATAACCAGCCAGACCCATTCGCACAAAATTCCGCCACTTCAAATTCTTCCTCATTGAATAGGTATACAGCATCTCCAGGACTAGATCAAATCAATGGGAAATTTAACAATCAAGGTTAGCTTCAATAAATGGCCTATAATACTTACTGAAATCCCTCAATGTCTTTTTCCATTTTTTATTTTTAAAGAAGCTTTAGATCACATAAATGTTACATAAAAAATATAGGGGATTCCCACACTCCCAGTCTCTTCCCCTCCCATACTTTCCCACATTAACAGCATCTTTCATTAGTGTGGTTCATGTTACAATTGATGACCACATACTGGAGCATTGCTACTAACTGACTGTCTACTATAGTTTACAAGATTACACTCTGCCCTGCACAATTATATAGGTTATGGCAAAATGTATGATGGCCTGTATCTGTCATTGCAATGTCACGCATGACAATTCCAATGTCCTGAAAATGCCCCCATGTTACAACCATTCTTCCCCCTCTCCCCTCAGAACCCCTGGTGGCTACTACCATTTTATCAATGATAAAATTTCTTCCATTGCTAGAATAATAATAAGTCTATAATAGAAAAATAATGCCTAATTTAGTACATTGTTCATTACCCATTATTGAGGATTTGGGGATGGTGATGCCCACTCTGTTTCTAATTAAGAGGAGGCTTAGATGCCATGGAGCAGAGGGAGGAACTATCTTGCTTGCAGTTACAAACACTCTGTTCCTTGGGATGGGCATTGTCCATCATGATCTCCTTGTTAGTTGTCTTGGGTGAGTCCAGTGAACTGGAGAGTGAGTGTTGCAACTCTGCTGAGATTCAGGGCTCAACCTACACATGAACAGACCAAAGATTTAAGTCTCTGGGACATACATTTAACAAGTATAGGTTCAAATAAAAGGAGCAGAAGAGCCATGTTTAAGGAAACTATAAATGAGTCTAAATCTGTTATACTGAGGAGCATAAATTCTAAAGTAAGGTCCACTGACAGGGTGCTGAATTCCTGAGCTAGTCTGCCATACTTATAGTGTCTAAATGTCTCTGAAGCCCTCAGGAGTCCCACTGTTTGAGGAACTGTTTACTGTGACATCAGTGAGATCCTACTGAGATGTGCATAAGCATAACCTCTGGAATGAACTCCCATCTCACTTTGAAATCTCTTAGCCATAAAAACTCATTTGTATTTAATATTTCCCCCTTTTGGTCAAGGTCTTCTTCAGATGCATTGCTAGTTGGTGCTTTGTAATAAACCTCAGGGAGGCTGATCCCAAGGAGTCATGTCCCACCTCGGTCTCAAAGGCAGAGACAGGTCCCATAGCTGTCAACAATGTTGGCAGTATATGTTTGGGAACACAAGTGACTGCAGCACATTAGGAGAGCTTTGATGATTTCTATTTGTACTGTTACTCCAAGAAAGGTGATCAGGCCTGTCTGAGAGAAATGATTGTACTCATGCCTCCCAACCCCCCACGAACCAGCTGAAGGTCCCATTTTGTACTTAGTGTGTTTGCCATTGGATTTTAATCACCTCCTGTTCCACCTCCTCGGAGATATTACCCCATATCTAGCAGGATTTATTAACAATAGCATATATACCACCTTGTTGACTTAGGAGGATGTCTAAGGCAATGCAATTAACAAGCACTACTTTGGCTAGTAAGACTAATAATTTTTGCTGAGTCTAATAGACTCATGCTGTGAACTCAGAAATGTCAGCCAGGGTAGCTGAAAGATTGTGTATCATGTATTTCATTAGCACTTATTCCCAGTCAGGGCAATAATGATTCACCAAAAGAAGCTAATCCAAGATCATGGATATCCCCAGACAAATCACATTTTGCTCAGGATAATAAATTAAAGGGTGAAGTCCAATGAAAAGTCTCAGATTTTTATGAATTTTCAAGGGGGCAGTTAGAAAACTGAGGATGCATTGTCCCATCTATTTCCAATAACCTATGCAAGGAGGGGCTCACCTGGTGGGGATTTTTGCTTCCTCCACAATGGAAGATAAACCCCGGAGGGTCACAGCCTACCCCTAGAGAGTCACTGGTAATCTTGGGGATTTCTGTATTCAGAAAATTATAAAACATTGTTAAAAGAAACCAATAATGATCTAATAAACAGAATGATATTCTGTGTTCACGGGTTGGAAGAATACATATCACTAAGCTGTCACTTCTAACCAAACTGATCTATAGATTTAATGCAATCCCAATAAGAATTCCAATAGCCTTTTTTGTAGAATTGTAAAAGCCAATTATCAAATATATTTGGAAGGGTAAGTGTCCCCAACTAGCCAAAAATATCTTACAAAAGAAGAGCAAAGTTGGAGGACTCATATTTCCTAACTTTAAAGAATATTATCTAGCTGTAGTGTTAAAAAAAGAAAATAGCATGGTAATGGCATAAACATAGAAAGATTGACCAATGGAGTCAAATCAAGGGATCGGAAATAGACCCTCACATCTATGGTCAAGTGATTTTTTACAAGGCTGTCAAACTCACTCAGCTGGGTCAGAAAAGTTTATTCAACAAATGATGCTAGGAATACTCGATATCTATATCAAAAAGAAAGAAAGTGGAACCTTATCTCACACTTATAACAAAAATAAATTCAAAATTGATTAAGGACCTAAATACAGAAACTAGAACCATAAAACTTCTAGAAGAAAATGTAGGAAAGCATCTTCAACATCTTGTGGTGGTGGTGGTTTCTTGGACCTTATACCCAAAGCACAATCAACAAAAGAAAAAAGAGATAAATGGGACTGCCTCAAAATTAAACATTTTTGTATTTCAAACAATTTTGTCAACAAGGTGAAAAGGCTCCAAACTCAATGGGAAAAAAATCATCAGAAATCAAATATCTGACAAGGGATTGATCTCCATCTTATATAAACAGATCACACAACTTAATGACAAAATGACAAGCAACCCAATTAAAAATGGACAAAAGAATGGAATAGACATTTTTCTGAAGTGGAAATACAAATGGCTGAAAGACACATGAAAAGATGTTCAACATCACTAGCTATTAGGCAAATATAGATCAAAACTACAATAAGATATGTCACACCATACAGAATGGCCATTATTAAAAGAACAGAAACCTACAAGTGGTGGAAAGAATGTGGAGAAATAGGAATATTCCTTCATTGTTGGTGGTAGTATAAAATGGTGCAGCTTCTGTGGAAGATGATTTGTCAGTTCCTCAGGAAACTAAATATAGAACTGCCTTATGATCTGGCAATCCCATTGCTAGGAATATATTCAGAAGAACTGAATACAAGTATGCAAACAGATATTTGCACACGAATGTTCATAGTAGCATTATTCACAATTCCTAAAAGATGAAACAACCTAAGTGTCCATCAACAAATAAATGGATAAACAAGATGTGGTATAGACATAGGATGGAATACTATTCAGCTGTAAGAAGAAATCAGTTGGGGGATGCACATGACAACATGGAGGAACCTTGAGGACATTATGTTGAGTGAAATAAGCCAGACACAAAAGGATGGGTATTGTATGGTCTCACTAATATGAGCTAAATATGATGAATAGACTTATGGAGTTGGACTAGGAAGTGTAGGTGGGTGGGAGATGGAATCTGAGTTGAGAAGCAGGGAGGTGATGCTGGTGATGTAAAATGTTTAATAAGGTTAATTGTAAATATGTGGTGATGGATGGATTTGATGGAAACACATTATAATTAATGTAACAAACACTGTATTTATAGATGTGATTGTAGCTGAAAGGAGTAGTTTAGGGAGGTTAATGTTAGTTGGAGGACAGCTGGAGGATAATATGGGGAATGTAATACAGTGACCTTGGTGGTAGATGAAGATTGAGGTTAATAATATAAATACAAGACCGTTCTTCCACTATGAGTGTTAAGAATGTGATGATGCATGGGAAAATATAACTATTGTGTCTTATAGACTACAGTTAATAATAATATTGTAACGCTTTTGTAGCAAAGAAGGTACTATGTTAGTGCTAAAGATAAAAAAAAATATGGGGTTTGGTTTTATGAGATTTGAATATGATTAAGCATTATTTTCTCTTACTCATTTTCTTCATTATTAAGGAGACATTAACTATGCCATTTAACTAATCTGTGTTCATCTTTCTTAATACTAGAGGAAAAATTGAGTTTGTTGTTGGGATTAGATGAGATAAAAGTACCTGGACAGAACTTTTTAGGAGTGGTACTTCCAAAACTTGTTGAGCTGTTTTTTACATGTTATTTTATTTTTTGAATTTGAAATAAAGTAAAACAAAAAACAGAACAGAAAGGTAGGGAGATCTGAACACCAGACCTGCCAGTCCTGGCCTCTTACCTTCACTTAGTACCATGCACTTTAGAAGTCACACAAGGGCAGCCTGACCCAAAATTCTGCCCATAGAGCCACGCTCAGCAGTGAGTTAGTCCCTTCTATTTTAACCTACACTTGGTGCTGGAGTTTGTAGGTGTACGTCCAGAGACTCTAGTCTTTGGGCTGTCCATGTGCCAGCTGGGCCCGGAACCTCGATGGAGTTGCAACATCTACTCAACAGCTCATTGGACTCACCCAGGACAACTGGCAAGGAGATGATGATGGACAATGGCCGTCCCAGAGAATGGAGAGTGCAGCTGCAGGCAGGACAGTCCCATCCATCTTCCCCATGGATATAAGCCCTCTCGCAATTGGAGGTGGAGTGGACGTCATCATCACAGAATCCTCAGGATTGAGGAAGAGCTATGTACTAGAATGGACTTCCTGGTGTTCTACTATAGATATATTGTGATTCTAGCAATGGAAGAAATAACAACATTGATGTGGAGCCAGTGGCCACTGAAGGCTCTGGCGACAGGGAGAGGGAAAAATCAGTTGTAATATGGGGGCTTTTTCGGGACTTGGGAATTATCCTGAGTGACTTACAGCGACAGATATAGGCCATTTTATATCATCACATAACATGCAGAACTGTGTGGAAGAGAGTGTAGACTATAATGTGAACTATGGCCTATGCTTAACGGCAAAGTCCCAAGATGCATTTATCAATTGCAATGAATGTGCCACACTAATGAAGGATGTTTATGTGGGAGGGTGTGGGAGGTGTGGGGAGTGGGGCATATGGAAATCCCTATCTTTTTTGTGGAACATTTATGTAATCTAAGTATCTTTTAAAAAAATTATATTAAAAAAAAAAACCTTCATGCATATCCAAGCACAGAGACTGAAGTCTGCAGAGATCCAGTGTGGAACAAAAGTGGCTTGTGAATGTGTGCATATAAAAGAGCCTCAAGGAAATAAAAGAGATTGCAGCAGACCTGTTGGCAAGAGGTGCACACACTCAACCCAGTCTCCAATTGCTGGATCAGTTAAGTGAAAAAATGGAACTCTTTGAACATTAGGACTGTCTAACAGGGAAGTAACTGGAGGTAAAAAAAAAAAAAAAAAAAAACACTCCATGGGAAAAAGGGGGCGGATGAACTGCTGTAAGGAAGGAGGGGTCCCAGAACTTAAAAAATGTAATGAAAAGGGGTCACAGAGTGAGGGAGAAACGTTAAATAGGTCACAGGAGCTGGGGAGAAAAGTCTACAGAAAAACAAACAGAATAGATGAGGATTCCTGGAGAAGGCACATAAGGAAGGAAGCTTTCTTTTGAAAGTGAAACAGTTGCATATAAAAGAGCAATCTTAAAAGTTGTACCATATGTCCAGGGAAAGAACCATGTGCAGAAGATGTGAGAAAATATGAACAGTTAAAGATGGGCTACCCTAGGCTTCCAATGTAGATACACCCCAAACAGAGGGGCTCCTGAGGGCTCTGGAGACAACCAGGTCCTATATCAGGTCAGATAGCCCCAGAGTTTTGTGCCTTATCAGTGGGCCCTACTTTGGGATCCTTGCTCCTGAGAGTGACAGAGTTGGACCCAAATATGTCTTCCTTGCACATGGTCCATCTGTCCCTTCTATTCAAACCTATGTGTGATGCTGGAGTTTGTAGGTGTACTTCCAGAGACCAGAGTCTTTGGGCTGTCCATGTGCCAGCTAGGTCCAGAACCTTGGTGGAGCTGCAACTCCTACTCTACAGCTCAATGGACTCACCCTGGACACCTGGTGGGGAGATGATGTTGGACAACAGCCATCCCAGGGAATGTAGAGAGTCTGCAGCTGCAGGCAGGATAATCCCATCCATCTTATCCATGAGATATAAGCCCCCTCTCAATTGGAGGTGGAATGGACATCACCATCTCAGACTCCTCAGGATTGGGGGAAGAGCTATGGGCTAGAGTGGACTTGCTGGTATTCTGTTATAGACATATTGTGATTCATGCAATGTAAGCAATTACAACATTAATGTGGAGCCAGTGGCCACTGGATGCTTTAGAGCCAAAGAGAGGGAAAAGCAGTTGTAATACAGGGGCTTTTTTAGGACTTGGGAATTATCCTGAGTAACATTGCAATGACAGATACAGGCCATTTTATATCATCATATAACATGTAGAACTGTGTGTGAGAGAGTGTGGTCTACAATGTGAACTATGGCCCATGCTTAGTGGCAAAGCCTCAAGATGCATATATCTATTGCAGGTGATGTGCCACACTATTGTTTATGTGGGAGGTTGTGGGAGGAGTGGGAGGTGGGGCATATGGGAATCCCTACAATTTTTGTGTAACATTTATGTAATCAAAGTATCTTTTAAAAGATAAAAAAAAAAAAAATTATTATTTAAAAAAAAAAAAAAGATGGGCTACCCTAAAGTTCCAGTATAACTTGGAACCAATGAATGAGCACAGAAGTATCAAAACTTATGTGATAAAGTGAAGGCACTGCTGAGATGGAAATTTATAGCTCTTAATACTTAAATTAAAAAAGAAGAAAGTCTTCAATTCAGAGACCTAACCTCAAAACTAGAAGAAATAGATAAAGAAGAGCAAACTAAACCCAGAGTGAGCAGAAGGAAGGAAATAACAAAGACTAGAGTGGAGATAAAGGAAATAGAAACAAACAAACAAACAAACAAACAAAAAATGAGAATCAACCATACCAAAAGTTGGTTCTTTGAAAACATCAATGAAATCAACAAAACTTTAGATAGATTGACACAGAAAAAAAGGGAGAGGATACAAATAACAAAAATCAGAAATGGAAGGGGAAACATTACTACTGACCCCAGAGAAATAAAAAGGATGACAATTGGATACAATTAACAAGTGTATGCCAATAAATTGGATAACCTAGATAAAATGGACAAATTCTTAGAAACACACACAATCTACATTGACTCAAGAAGAAAGAAGATCTCAGCAAACCAATGATTAATAAGAGATTGTATCAGTAATCAAAATCTTCCCAACGAAGAAAAGCCCAGGACCAGATGGCTTCATAAGGGAATTCTACCAAACATTCCCAAGAAGACTTAACTCCAATTCTGCTCAAATTTTTTCAAAAAAAATGAAAAAGAAGGAGCATTCCCTAACGCATTCTACAAGGCCAACACCACTCTCATACCAAAGCCAGATAAAGATACCATAAGAAATGAAAACTACAGATCAATATCTTCTATGAATATAGATGCAAAAATCCTCAACAAAGTACTAGCAAACTGAATCCAACAGCATATTAAAAGAATTATATAGTATGATTAAGTGGGATTTATCCCTGGTATTCAACATTGATTCAATATAAGGAAATCAATTAATGTAATACTCTACATTAGCAGATTGAAGGGAAAAAAACACATAACCATCTCAATCAATGCAGAAAAGGCATTTGACAAAGTACAGCACTCTTTCTTGATAAAAAACACTATGAATAGAAAAAAAACTTCCTCAACACAATAAAGGGTATAAATGAAAAGCCCCCAGCAATCGTCCCACTTAATGGTGAAAGACTGAAAGTTTTCCCTTTAGGGTCAGGAATATATTATTAATTAATTAATTCAGCAAAGTGATCAACACACAACAGTTACAAGATCAACGTGCAAAAATCAATAGTGTTTCTATACACATGCAATGAATAATCATAAGAAGAAATCAAGATAAATATTCCATTCACAATCGCAACTAAGAGACTGAACTATCTAGGAATAAATCTATCCAAAGATATAAAGGGATTATACACAGAAAACTACAAAACATTGCTAAAAGAAATTAAAGACCTAAATAAATGGAAAGGTAGTATGTTTTCATGGATTGGAAGATTAAATATTGTTAAATATCAATTAGAGAAATGTGAATCAAAACCACAATGAGATGCCATTTCACACCCACTATGATTGCTAGCATTAAAATAACAGAAAATTACAAGTATTGGAGAGAATCTGGAGGAACAGGAATACTCATTTATTGCTGGTGGGAACGTAAAATGGTGCAGTCACTGTGGAAGACCGTTTGGTGGTTCCACAGAAAGTTAGGTATAGAATTACCATAATTCCTGGCAATCCCACTTCTATATATATATACCCAAAATATTTGAAATCAGGGACTTGAACAGATATTTGTACACCAAAGTTCATGGTGACATTATTCAAATTTTCCAACAGACGGAAGCAATCCATGTGTCCATTGACCAATGAATGGATACATAAAATGTGGTATAAACACAAAATGGAATATTATTCAGCATTAAAAAGGAATGAATTTCTGATACACACAACACAGATGAAACTTGGAGACATGATGCTGAATGTAATGAGCCAGGTACAAAAGGACAAATATTGTATGATCTCACTAATATGAAATCATTTGCATAAACTAACTCATAGATTCATAACCTAGAATATAGGTTACCAGAGGCCAGGGTAGGGGTAGGGAAAAGGGAGTAAATGTTTAAAATGTACAGAGTTTCTATTCGGTTTGATTATAAAGTTTTGGTAATGGTGGTGGTGATGGTAGCACAACATTGTGAATGTAATTAACTGTACTGAATTATACAATGTGAATGTGGTTAAAAATTTAGGTTTTCAAGGGAGGGAGTGGGGCATATGGGAAAGCCTTATATTTTTTATGTAGCATTTATGTAATCTAAAGTTTATTTAAAAATAAAATAAATAAATAAAAAACAAAATGGAGGTAATAGAGTTATACAGTTCCCTTACTGGAAAGTTTGGATAGCATTTAGTGGCAGACACATTAAAACTCAAAGCAATTTTTAACTCTGGGAAATGGGAACATTGAGCAAGAAAAGAAATATAGCTTAATGTGGATGATATTAACAAGTCATAGTAATGTAAACACTGAATATTGATTTGATCAAAAATTGTGATATAATTTTATTGGGATGAAGGGAAAGGGAAACTGAGATCATGTCAAGCAGCATTATTCATAGCAGCTCCTAACTAGAAACAATCCAAATATCTACCAGCTGGTGAATGTAAATAAAAAATGTGGCATATCCATACAATGGAATACTGTTCAGCAATAAAAAGCAGCAAACTACTGATACATGCAAAATGAATGTGCCTCAGAAACATTATGCCAAGTGAAAGAAATCAGACACAACTATTGCAAGACTTCATTTATATGAAATGTCCAGGAAAGACTAATCTATGAGGGCAGAAAACAGATCAGTTATGCCTGGTACAAGGAATGGGAGAAAGGATTGACTGCAAATGAGTCTAAAGAACTTTGGGGGATGATAGAAATGTTCTAAAACTGGACTATGGTGATCATTTTTTTTTTTTTTTTTTTAAGATTTTATTTATTTATTCATTCACCCCCCCCTGCTGCTTGTGCTCGCTGGGTCAGCTAACCACGCCGTGCGGGCGGGCTCTGCCTTCACCAGGAGGCCCCGGGAACCGAACGCGGGGCCTCCCATATGGTAAACGGGAGCCCTACCGATTGAGCCACAGCCGCTTCCCTATGGTGATCATTGCACAACTCTATAAACTTACCAAAAATTATTGTATCACATACATACAATGGGTGAATTTTATGGCAAATAAATTATACCTCAATAAAGCTGTTAAACAAAAAAAAAAAAAAATTAGGTTATCTATATGTAACTAAAATAAAAATTGAAAAAAAATACATAGGACTGTACAACACAGTGAACACTATTGTGAAAAATGGGTATAGTTAATAGTACAATTATAAAAACGTTCTATCCTGAATTGTAACAAATGTACCACTCTAATGCCCTTGTTTATAATAGGGTTGTATATGGAAATTCTATTGTATGCATGATTTTTCTGTAAACGCACAACTTCTCATATATATATATAAATATATAAAACCCTGGTGGGTTTGGGGGAGTATCTCAGGAAGAGAAGCTGAGAAGTAGTGTAAGATTTCCTCAATTTTTGCTTACAATCTCAAAGATATAGTGATTTGAATATAAAAGCCACATAATTTTATATCAAACCTGAAGTTGGTGAAGCCAAACATATTATTTAGCCTACTTTCCCAAAACTCTTCCTTAAATTGCAATGATTTAGAGTCATGACCCCTTTCTCTAATGCTGATTACAGGTTATCCTTAGCCCTAAATTCTTCCTGCATTGCCTGCGGGAGGGGAAAGGAAAGGAAAGCTTAAGTATTATTTTTAAGGCTTACTTGAACAAACATGGTATTTTCCTCCTTCAAAATGGCATCTTAAGTACATTCTAAATTAAGCTTGACACTTGGATAATCTCCTAAAAGTTCACTAGGCTATTATAAAGGAATTCTGCTTTATCATAGAAGATATTTTTGCCGGAGGAAAGCAGTCTGAGCCATTTGGCTTCAAAGTCAACTTACTTCCACTCAACTAGTTCTAATTCTTAGTATATTGTAGCCTTTAGCAAAATAGCTTTAGCAAGAAATAAGGAAATATAATGAAGAACCCAGTCATCAAGGTCAATGAAAGTAATCTTTTGAGCTATCATTTATTTTTCCCTCTGACTAAAAATATAAACCTTATCAAGTTGTTCTCAAATCAGTTTGCACTCAGCTAGTAAGTAGCATGAGAAAGACATGAAGTTCATCTCTATAATATATTGTGATTTCTAATTTCATGTGTAAGTATTTTTTCTGTTTCATAGTTCAATACATAGTGAAGGATTTGACAATCCAAGACTCATTTGTTGCCATAAACAAAACTGGAGTGTATTTTGTCTGAATCTTGTCACATCACTAATTTAAAGTATAATATGGGAGAGATATTTTACTGTTAAAGATAATGTCACTGAAGTATTGATTCTTAGACCAACCATGATGAAAGGTATTTCCCACCTTTCATTAAGCATAAGGGATAATGTGTTTGGGAAAGTGGTTGGGCAATTGAAAGATGTTATGGATTGAATCATGTTCCCCCAAAAACATGTTCATTCCTAACCCTAGGTCCTGTGAATGTGAATTAATTTGTAAATAGTATTTTCAAAGATCCCATTAAGATGAGGCCAGTCTAAATCAGGGTGGGCCTTAATCAACTATGACTGGATCCTTTTAAGTAGAAGAAATTTGAACACAGGAATAGGAATAGCAGGTGACAGAAGGAGACAGATGGCAATGTGACAGAGGCAGAAACTGAGTTATAGATTTGTCAGCAAACTGCCACAAGAATGCTATAGATTTCAAAGAAAGCATGATCCTACCAATACCTTGATTTTGGACTTCTGTCCTCCAAAACTGAGAAAATTAATTGCCATTGTTTAAGCCAACTAGTCTATGGAACCTTGTTCCAGCAGTCCTGCAAACTGAGACAGAAGCTGTGAAGCAGAATTAAATGGGTACACACTTGCCTTTCTTCCTTTTCTTTAAACACCAGACATTGTCTCTGATTTATGTGTTGATTTTTCCACTAAAAAATATTTAACTCAAACATCCATCAATTCAAATAGAAAAGATCAATATTATAGCCACCTAAGATAAGAAACAGTTCTCAAGAGTAGTAGGTCACATGACATCGAATGTCTTCTATTTAAACATTTTTATATTATTAATCAAGGCTGGTTAACCTGTCAAACAGATTGAAAATTTTTTGAAAAGGCAAATATTATTATTCAGGTGCACTTCTAAGAGAAAAAAGTTTACTGGGAAAAAGAATTACCAGGAAGATTTGCAGAAATAAAACATCCTACTTTAGGCAGTTAAATAATAAACTGCTCAAGCATGAAAATGTAGAATATTTTACATCAACTGGAGAATTGTGGTTATTAAAATGATCTGTCAATAGAAACAAAGCAAACTTTAGGTGATGAATAGCTAGCAGCTGCACCTTTTCTGTACAGTAAGGAATTTATAATGAGCATTAGGTATTGTTCTTTTCTTTTCACATTTTTGGTAAACACAAGGCTCTGAGAATCTTCAAGATTATGCTTTGTAGTGGATTACATTCTGTTTTTAACATATTGTGAATATATATGTTCTATAAAGAAATTTCTGGGTTAAAGCAATGCATCTCCTCTGCTCATACTGTATTGATAACAACACTGAAGAGTACATGAAAGCCTAGCTAAGAAAATTAATACTAAACATAAAGGTCCATAGGTCAGGGTAGAATTTTTTAGATAATGACTACAAACACTGCTGTTTCTTTTATAGAAAAGAACGCAAAGTTAAAAACACATTAATAGAGAAAAGTCTTAAGGTTTTAAAATGTATATCACAAAATTGACATTAAGATTAAAATTTCAAACAAACATTGTATCTGATTCCTATACTGGATTGCTTAAAGGGCCACATTAATCTCAAGTCTATTAATTCTAGAGTAAAAAATAAAATAAATAATGGTTGTTTAGTTAATTTTTACCTATAGTTGCCTCTTGGCCACCTATCCCTCAGTCCTTCCAAACTTTGTAGCTGGAGCTACTTAACTTCATGAATTAGCCTCCCACAAGGTTCCTGGCCAAAGTCTGACTCTAGTCAAGTTTACCCTTATGCCAATTTCACACAAACAGCATGTTTTATTTATCCAAACATATTTGTTCCAAACACTGGTTTCTTTTTTTTTTAAAGCCCCTCAACCAAAGATGATCAGAAATACAACTGTAGTCCAACAAAGTTAGGTTGATTAGTTTCCTCAGCAAAGAAGAACATATATCAGAGCAACTGTGGGGACAAACTTGGAAAAGGGTATGGGGAAGGAAGAGCTCTCTTATTGAGTTTAGGCTTTGCTGCCTGATTCTAAGCAGGGGACAGGGAAGTGAGGGCCAATTTTGAGTTGGATGCATTCAAGAAGAGAAATTACAGAGTTGGCTTTTCCAGTAACCTTTGTTCAAGAGGTGGGAGAAATGAAACAGGGATATCACTGGGAATCACCAATCATGCCGAAGAAAGGCTCATCAGCAAATTTTCGGTTATGATGTGGCCTTTCAATTTCACGTCTAATTTCAGGTCTAAAGAAGTCCATGTTAAAAATCTCAGGTTCCTATTTTATTTCACTGGATCCCAGTATCATCCTTGTTTCAGTTTCCTATTCAGTTGCACTGCTCTTCCTGTCATTTCTAAAGACCACGCACATGCCCCAAGAATACCCTTTGCCTGGGATTGTAGTAGGTTTGAATTGATCTTCCTCATAACAATGGGTTTATCAGACTCACCTGTTAAGGCTCTGCCTATTTTAACTGCAGGACCCCTTACTTGCCTAAACTTCCTTTCTTGCGTGCTTCAAGAACTTTTCTGATTCCCCCCGCACCCCCCTCCCCAAGATGGCTCCCTCATTTGTTTGCACATTGTCTGCTTGTTGTCTCTCCTTATTGTCTCTGCTCGTTGTGGCTACTCATTATCTGCTCATTGTATCTACTCTTTGTCTGCTCATCTTTAGGAGACACCAGCAACCAAACCCAGTGTGAGAGGCAAGCGCTCAACTGCTTGAGCCACATCCATTCCCCACCTTTCTGATTTTTTTACTCATCTTTTTGTTCTGTTTGTGTACTCCTGACCAACCAGTAACTAGAGCCTGAGAGAGAGACAAGCTAACAAACCAAAAATTGAAAAAATATGGTCCAAAATACAAATGTTTCCAAATATCTAGATGTTGGCAATTGAAGATTCATTTTATGGGTAATGTCAATGAATATTTTCTTGTTTTTATTGTTAATATCATTTCACTTTAAAAATCAGAAATAAGCCCCTTAAATAATCAGTGGAGAAAAAGGAAATACTTCTTTGTTTCAAAACTGACTTGGGTTTGAAGCCTTGCTATGCTAATAGCAATGTGATCCTAGAAAAAATTCCTTAACCTCTTTATGCCTTGGTTTCCTTCCTTTGTAAAACAGATATAATAATAGTCCTACTTCATACAATAGTTAATGGGTAAATTGCATAATATAGCACATAGCACCTTGCCATTAATTTTCTTTTTAATATAACAAAGGCATTTCTGAGGATAGTGTCATTGGAGGAGAAAATAACTGAGACCAGTGATAAAATCATTAACAGAAATCTTTCTGGAAAACATGCTTTAAAAGTTGTATTCTTTACCCTTAAATGGTTTTTAGTTTAATGTCATTGAACAGGGATATATGATGACAAGAATGGGAATAATTCAATAACGTAATTTCTGAGATAACATAACTAAGGTCTCCTGATGTGAGTTAACAGTGATGTTGTAGGGCTAACACAATTCTTAAGTGCCATTGTTAGTTATGCCATTGTTTAAATCATTTAAGATTTTGCAATTTACATGCGCCTGGAGGTCTTGAAAGTAAGTGCATATTATAAATCAAAGGAATAATAATAATGGCCTTAGACATTTTCATCAAATAAAACATAACAGTTAGATTATCATAGTTTTAGAACTAATACTTATATATAAAATGTGTAAGTATATTGCTCCACTAAAATTTTATTTCAACCCCGTATTTTAGCTTATCCACTCTTCCTTAACACATTCTATAAAAATATTGGAAGATTTTGCCATCCCATGGAGCAATGGTTTAAATTAGACTGTTACTATCAACCTTATTTATTTTCTCAAATATTGCACTGGGTAAAAGCATATAAAACAGCACTTTCTCAGATGGATATGGTGACAGTTTTCTGAGCCTTGCTTAGCTAGCCCTCAGCGTGACTGAATTCCTCCATCATTGCCTTAAATTTGTTTACAGAATTTAATTTTCTTATCAGCTAATTCAACACAGTCCCCTAGCATCAGGACAGAAACCTTCTATTGTACTCTTTACTTTTATCGAACTCCAGCAAGCATTCTCCACCTAAACATTCTTTAAAATTAACTTTAAATCTTTGCCTGGGGGAATTTTTTTTTCTCTTTCTGCTTTCCAATTTTCCACTTCTGTGGTCTTCTCTTTGCTTCAACATATTCAGAAATGTGTGCAGTTGATAGGAACACATTTGGAAAGGCAGTGCCAGGGAGTGCAGCTCTCCTCTGTTTTTCCAGGTGGCTGCTCTGGCTTCCTGTGGTGTGTGGTCTGTTGTGCTGGTGTCTGCCTAACGAGACAGTGGCAGTCAGCTAATGTATTAGGTATCTTAGTCGATTCCAACATCTAGTCTCTCCTTTGCTTTTTAACACTGAGGCAGATTGCGGAAGAAGTGAAATTTAAATAACAGTCACAAAACCTCTCCAAAGTGGATGACATAAAAGGCACTTGTAAAGTAACTCATATCTTGGCAACTTAATGTCTTGCAGTAATGAGAAAATTTGAAGTCATTCCTAGTGACAATAGATCATATGGCTCCATCCTTAACAGGAGCTCAAGATAAAATGAAAAATAAAACAATAGCCATTAATATAGGAAACAGCTATGAAAATGAAACATCCAAGCAGGTATACTAAAACAAAGATTTAAACAGCTTAATAACAGTGATGCTAAAAAATGGGAAGCAATTTTAGGCATAGTAAAAAAAAAACCTTTAAAACATTTACATTTCAGCAATCTTCAAACCCAACTTTATCCTAGACAAAGCTTTATGGCACCCAGTGAACATGTGTGTGGTTGCTAAGACATGTGAAACTCAACCTTAAAAATTGGATTTGAAAATTGCTTCTTCTGGTTTGGCTCTTCTCAATAGGTATCTCAGTTTATTCATCACCTGTACATGCCTTAGAAATTGCTGTTCACATTTAGAGGGTTGATTTTATCAATTTGCAAATAGTGATCAGATTCAAAGATCTATTTATACATAAAATAATCAAAAGAGACTGAATATGAAAGTAGAATATCAATTTATTAATTACATTTGGGCATATGGAGAGGGCCGTACTTTTCCATTTGTTTTTTCCCTCTTATTATTACTATAGAAAATTTAGAAAATACAGTAAACCAATAGGGAAAATAAAAATCAACCAAATGACACCACCCAGAGATAACCTCTGTTACTTTTTGTAATATGTCTTTCCAGACTTTTAATGCATATTTTTAGATAATATCTTTAACAACAATACAAAAAAAAAATGTGCCCTATTTATATACTATTTTACAACTTAGAGTTCTTCATTTAATAATATATAAAAATTTCTTTTCATATAATTAAACACACTTTGAAAATAAAATTTTATTTGACTGTTGAATATTCCATTATTTATGTGATTTTCGATTTAAGGTGATAACACATCTCAACAGCGAACTTTAACCTAGCTCAGGAACCTCAATATTCACTGAAGTATAACTCTTAATCTCAAAATAAAAGAAAACTCTGTTTCCTTAGGATGAAATTTTAGTCACATTCAAGGTTCTTCCCTGCCTCTTTCTCCTTTCTGAGAAGGGGCAGTTTATACATAGTGGGTGACTGTGTGTGGGGTGGTGGATTGTCCTCCTTTGCTTATTCCTCCTGCCCATGTCCTTCCCGAAACTGTTCCTGGTATCCTTTGTTGTCCAAACTCTGGCTTGGTTCTGGTGGAAATGTGCCTGTGTTCTAGATGTGATTTCATCTGATGTCAATGATCTCTGCTGCTATATTTGTCTTGGTAAGAACAATGACAATCTTACCCACCATTTAGCAGATCCTTAGCCCTCCTTTTGGGGGGCTTCTGCCAGCATTAAGTGCTGAACCCCCAGAGGGCTATAACTGTCACTTGGCTGACCCACCTCCATCTCTGACTCTTGGCTCTTGGGTTCACAAGAGCCCATTAGGAGACACACTCTGACAGAAGATGTACCTTGACATAAGGACAACTTTGGGGAAAAGAAGAGGGAGGGAGTGTTTCTTCCAGGCCTTCTTATCTAGACTAAGCACATTAAATTTCCTTCAGGGCCTCCTGGAAAGCATACTTTATTGAGTCCATGTCTTCAGAAACTTCCAGGGACAGACTAGGCACCATTTCTTTATTTTAGAATCATACCTTCCACAAATTTCTTTGTTCCCACTCCCATTTCTTTCTACAGGAGTCATCATAAGGAGTAGAAGGGTTATTTAACATGAATAGTACTCTCCCTCTCTGTAGTGGGTTCAGTGGTGGCACTCTAAAAGATATGCCCATGTCCTAGTCACTGGAACCTAAGAATGTTAGCTTAATTGGAAAAGGGTTTTTGTCGATGTCATTAAGTTAAGAATCTTGAGATGAGGAGACCTCCTTGGATTTTCTAGATGGATCCTAAGAAAAAGGAAGGAGACTTGAAACTGACAGAAGAGGAGGGAGTGATGTGATCATAGAGGCAGAGATTAGAGTGGTATAGCTACAAGACAAGGAATGCTAACACCTGCCAAAAGGTCAAAGAGGCAAGGAACAAATTCTCCCCTAAAGCTTGAAATTCAGATTTCAGATTTCAGATTTCTAACCTCCAGAACTGTGAGAGAATAAATTTATATTGTTTTAAATAACCAAGTTGTGGTAATTTGTTATTGCAGCCCTAGGAAACAAATACAGATAAGTTGGTAACAAGAATTAGGTTGCAGCTATAATGAATACCTACCAACTTGCTTTGAATTGGGTCATGGGTAGAGGCTGGACAAATTTTAAGAATCATGATAAAAATATCCAAGATTGCCTTAAAGAGATTTTTGATAAGAAAATAGACATTAAAGGCAATTATGGAAAAGGCTCAGCAGTAAGTAACAAATATGATAAAGTTACCTTAGAGAATACATAAATCATCATAAACAGCATATTGATAGAAGGTAGATGCAAAGTATTAACGATGTGGTCTAATTTCTCCTTACTTCTTTTGATAAAATGTAAGAAGAAAGAGAAGTGGAAGAAAGAATTTTTAAGCAAAAAGGAACCTGGACTTGATGGTTTGGATAATTCTCAGCCTATACAGATTTTATAAGAACTGAAATTAGGAGTTTCACTGTTAGCAAAGTGTATCCTGGAAAGAAGGCTAGACAACCTTTGATGAAGAGATTAGGCACATGAGTCATGGA
This sequence comes from Tolypeutes matacus, assembly GCA_026826555.1. Classification (NCBI taxonomy): domain Eukaryota; kingdom Metazoa; phylum Chordata; class Mammalia; order Cingulata; family Chlamyphoridae; genus Tolypeutes; species Tolypeutes matacus. Next base: position 4,789,422 of record JAKSZT010054524.1, read on the forward strand.
ACCACTAAACCATCTATGCAGAAGCCAGAGCTAGAGATGTAGTTATCCAGGAAAAATCTTTAGAAGACCTTCTTGTCTAATGGTGTGGATACTCATGATGTACATGTGAAATCCACAAGGTTGAGAATGTTGTATAAGCAGAAGTACTGCCAGCTTCAAATGAAGGGAGCAGAGACAGGACAAAGTAAAAGTGCCCTATAGGAGTTGCAAAACTGGAGGTGGATAGAGCTACTCAGCTGCAAAAATGTGCTGTCATTAATATAAAAGTAAAAATGACTCCAAAGACACATCCTTGAGCCCAGGTTGCTGAGCCATGAGCAAAGAGGCAGAGGCCATGGGAACCACAGGCACAGAGTTAGAGGCTAATGGAACTTAGGGCCTGGAGGGTGGCTCCTCAAGCCACAGTGGATTATTCTCAGGCCTCGAAACCTAATGGAATTTTCCCTGCTGGATTTTAAATTTGCCTGGAATTGATGATCCCTTTATTTCTTCCAATTTCTGTCTTTGAAAATGGGAATGTCTATCCTATGCCTGCCTCACCATCATATGTTAGAAACATAGCTTGTTTACTAGTTTCACAGGTCAAAAGATGGGGAGGAGTTTTGATCCAGGATGAATTGCACCAAGAGTCTTGCACATTAGATCATAATATCTGGGACTTTTGAGCTGATGATATTTAGATGAGATTTTAGACTTAGAGTTGATGCTAGCATGGGTCAAGACTTTTGGGGATGTTAGGATTGGGTGAATGCATTTTATACATGGGATGGATGTGAATTTTGGGGGGTCAAATAGTAAGAAGACAGTAGGTTAAATAGTGACTTCCAAAAATGTATGTCTATGTTAATCCTTTGCACCTGTGAATTTTATGTTGTTTGGGAAAAGATTCCTTGCAATAGTAATGAAATTAATGATGTGAGATGAAGACAGCCATTATCTGGTGTACCCAAAATCCAATGTCCTTATCCGAGAAAGGCAGAGGGATATTTGGGACAGATAGAGGAGGTAAAGTGACCACAGAAGTAAAGACTGGAGTTATGCAGCCAAGAGTGAAGAAATGCCACCAGCTACCAGTGGAAGGGACAGATTCTTCTCTAGAGCCCCCAGAGGGAGCATAGCCCTACCAAATCTAGTATTCTAGAATACTGGCCTCTAGAACTGTGAGAAAATAAGGTCCTGTTGTTTTAAGCCACCAAGTTTATAGTATTTTGTTATAGCAGCCTCAAGAAACTGACACCCACGCTCTCAATAATACAGCTCTCCCCTGAATTTTTTTACTTCTTTCTATTCATGTGCTCTTTATATGGGAAAATGGAGGCACATGAAGTATAGAAACAGATTCTTCTAGAATGTACTCTTTTAATAATTTCTATTCACACGTTCTGCCTTGAAAACATGTATGGCATTTTGAGGCTTTTATGTATCCCAGAAAATATCATGTTCTTAGAGCTAATCCATTCCTGTGTATATACACCTATCGTAGGTGGGACTTTTCTTTTGATTAGATTATTTCAATAAGGTGTGATGCAGGGTGGGTCTTAATGCTCTTCCTGGAGTCCTTTTTAAATGTGATGACTACAGAGAGAGGAAGACACAGGAGCTCAGAGAGGAGCCCACAGAAGCTGAGAGAGAAAGCCACAGACAGAGCAGCCAGAAGCTGAAAGCAACAGAGCCCAGAGGAGAAGGCAGAGACAAGCAGATGCCACCATGTGGCTTCCTGTGTGACAGAGGAGTCCAGGATCACTGGTAGCCCTCTCTTCAGGGAAGACAGCTTTGCCTGGTGCCTTGATTTGTACATTTTTCTCAACCTCAGAACTGTAAGTTTGTAAGTTTCTAGTATATTTTGATATATTGCTTCTGTCAGCTTTTAGAAAACTGAAAAAAACATTCAGTAGTGTCCAGTGACAGAGAGTAGGACTTCTGTAAACACAAAAGCTACAGAATGTGCCATCATTTAAAATTTTTGCCTCTCTAACAAAATTTTTTTCTTATATATACTTTTTCCATTTCTATTTAACCAACAGTAAGGCTATTGGATATTTATCATAAAATAAAATGCTTTTATTTATCATAAATAAAATTTAT
>JAKSZT010054524.1:4791516-4835305 GCA_026826555.1 Tolypeutes matacus
ATTTATCATAAAATAAAATGCTTTTATTTATCATAAATAAAATTTATCATAAAATAAAATGCGCAATGGTCATATTTTTAGGCAAATCCTTAACCAAAAAACATGATGGAAAATTTTTAAGGGGCACTGCTGAATTAACATGCAACAGTTTAAGTAGTCTTATTACTTGTCTTCCTTCTGATGCAGTATTTCTTTTTTTTTTTTTTTAATTAGGCCAGTAAAAAGAATTTATTTGGCAAATGGGGGAAAGAACAGAGTTTGCTGAGAAATGGGAGAGAAAGACAGAAGTATACATCAAGATTTGGTGGGGGCCCCTCTAGGCAGAGAGAGCCAGTATTTCTTAAAGAGTGTTAAAAAGTGGGATTTGTTCCAAGAAGAAATTAGGTAATAATAGGCAAGTGGCAGAAAAAGGATTTCTGTTGTCATATTTCTTCGATATTTATTGTGGCAATTCACCATGTTTTTTAAAATTTATTTTATGAGAGAAGTACATTTACAGAAAAATAATGCAGAATACACAGGGTTTCCCACATACCCTACCTCACACCCAGTTTTCCCGTTTACTAACACTTTGCATGACTGTTGTGCTGTTGTTACAATTGCTGAAACAATATTTTATGATTATACTAACAATACCCCATACTAACATTAGGGTTCAATGTATGTTTTATACAGTACTATAGATTTTTAAAATTTCATTCTAGTAATAACATGTATACAATAAAATTTCCACTTTTAACCACATTCTAATATAAAATTCAGTAGAGTTAATCACATTCACAATGCTCTGACCATCACCACCATCCATTACCAAAATTTTTCCATCACTCCAAACTGAAACTCTATACCAAATAAGCATTAACTCCCCATCACCTACCCACCCTCAGCCCCTAGTAACCTATGTTCTAGTTTCTGACTGTATAAGTTTCTTTATTCTTATTACTTCATATCAGTGAGATAATACAGTATTTGTCCTTTTGGGTCTGGCTTATTACATTCAACATCATGTATTCAAGGTTCTTCTGTGTTTTTACATGTATCAGAACTTCATTCCTTTTTAATTCTGAACATTATTCCATTATTTGTATACTATATTTTATCTATTCACCTGATAATGGACACCTGCATTGCTTCTGTCTTTTGGAAATTGTGAATAAAGCCACTATGAACAATGATGTGCAAATATCTGTTCAAGTTCATGCTTTCATTATTTGGCTATATACCAAAAGGTAGGACAGCTGGGTCATATGGTGTGGCAGTTTGAAATTATTTATGAACCCCAAAAAAGATAAGGATTGTTTGTGAACTGGTCTGTTCCTCTGGTCATGATCCCCTTTGATTGTATTAGATTCAGGTGAGATGTCTTTGATTAAATTATGTTAAGATTAAGGCTTTGATTTGACCTCATCAGTAGGGTGTAACTCAGGTTAAGTACCCACCCCTTTGGTGGGCCGATATAAATGGGCCCTCACTCAAGAAGACACAGAAGAAAATAAACGGGAAAAGAGAGAGAGAGCTCCATAGACACTGCAGAGGAGAGAACTTTAAGACTGCAGCACCGGGAAGAACCATTTGCCTGATAGTTTGCAGCTGAGCTCAGAAAGAAACAAGCCCTATGCCAGCCTGTAGCTGAGAGAGAGGAAAGCTGAACTCTCGCAGAAATTGCCCTCCATCTTGCTTCAACACTTGGCAACTGACATGGGTGAGAAAGTACCTCTTATGGTACCTTGAGTTGGACTCTGAGGACTAGTAACTCTAAGCTTTTACCCAAATAAATACTCATTATAAAGCCAACAGATTACTGGCACTTCGCATCAGCACCCCTTTGGTTGACTAATATATATGGTAATTCTATACTCGACTTACTGAGGAACCACCAAACATTTTTCCACACCAGCTGCACCATTTTACATTCCTACCAACAGTGAATGATTGTTCCTATACCTCCACATCCTCTCCAACAGTTGTTATTTTCCCTTTTTTTAATAGTTGACATTCCACTGTGTATGAAATAATATCTCATTATTGTTTTGACTTTCAATTCCCTAATGACTTGCTGTGCACCTTCCCATTTGCTTACTAGCCACTTTTATTTATTTATTTTTTTTTGGAGAAATTTTTGTCCAATTTATATTGTTTGCCATTTTGTTCTTGAATTTTAGGGTTTCTTTATGGATTAGGGATATTAAAAACTAATCAGATACATGGTATCCAAATATTTTTTCCAAATATTGTATTTTTATGTTCATGGGGAAGTTCTTTAATAAATAAAATATTTTAATTTGTGAATTCCTCTTTATCTTTTGTTGTTGTTGCTCGTGCTATTTTGTAAAGTCTAAGAAACCATTGCCTAACACAAGGTCTAAAGATGTTTCCCTGTATTTCTTCTAGGAGTTTTATAGTCTTATATTTTATAGTTTTATATTTAGGTCTTTGATCCATTTTGAGTTGATTTTGTATATGGTGTGATGTAGTGGCCCAACTTCACTCTTTGGCATATGGATATTTGTTTCTCCCAGCACTATTTGTAAAAGAAGCTATTCTTTCCCCGTTGAGAGGACATGGCACACTTGCCAAAAGTCACTTGGTCATATGTGAGTATTTATTTCTGAGTTCTCAATTTAATTCCATTAGTCTATGTGTATGTCCTTGTGCTGTTTTGATTACTGTAGCTTTACAAAAACTTTTTCATTCTGGAAGAGTAAAACCTCCACCATTGTTCTTTATCAAGATGTTTTTGGCTATTTGAGGCGGCTTACCATTCTATATGAATTTGATGGTTGACTTTTTCAGTCATTTTAAAGATGGTTACTAGAAATTTTTTTAACTTTATTCTTAAAGGAGTTTTAGATTACAGAAAAATTACATCAAAAATATAAAGAATTCCCATATAATCAAACCCTTCCCCCTCCCACACTTTCCCCCATTAACAACATCTTTTATTAGTGTGGTTCATTTGTTACAATTGATGAACACATATTGAAGCATTGCTACTATATGCTATATGGTCTATAGTTTACATTACACTTAGTACCATGCAATTTTATAGGTTTTGACAAAATGTATAATGGCCTGTATCCATCATTGCAATATCATGCAGACAAATCCAATGTCTCAAAAATGCCCCATGTTACACTTATTCTTCCTTTCCCCTCCTCTCAGAACCTCTGGTGCCCTCTGTCTTTATATCAACATTACAAGTACTTCCATTACTAAAGTAATAGTATGTCATTACTATTTCATTAATCAATATTGAGGATTATATCCCACAGGTCAGATGGATGATGGAACTGTCTTATTTGCAGTTGTAATTACTCTCTGTTTTTTGGGATAGGCGTTGTCCATCATCATCATTTTGTTAGTTGTCCTGGACAAGTCTGATGAACTGGAGAGTAGGCGTTGGCTGCAACTCTGCTAAGATTCAGGACTCAAATGGCATAAGAACAAACTGAAGATTTAAGTCTCTGGGGCATATATATAATGGGTATAGTGCTAAACACAGGTTCAAATAAAAGAGGTAGAAGAACCATGTGTACGGAGTCTAACTCTGTTACATTATCAGGAGCTGCACTGCTTGTGGCATTGTTTACTGTGGCAGTTGGTAAGATCCGCCTGAGATGTGCATAAGCATAACCTCTAGAATGACCTCCCTACTCACTTTGAAATCTCTTAGTCATAAAAAAAATATTTTGTATTTAGTATTTTCTCCTTTTGCTAAGGATCTTTTTCCAAATGCATCACTATTTGGTGCTTGGTAATAATCTCTCGGTGCCAGAGAAGCCCATCCCTGGGAGTCATGTCCCACACCCAGGTAGGGGAGAGGCATTGAGCTTATATACTAAGTTTGGCTTAGAGAGAGGCCACATTTGAGTAACAAGGAGGACTTCAGGAGGTAAGTCTTAGGCAATATAAATTACTAGGCTAAATTTTGATTTTACAAGAATAAGGTTCATAAGTACAAGCATAAATATCAAGGGCCTGGTATATGGATCTGTTCTTTTTCACTAGTCACTGCCTATTGCCACTCTATTTTAGAATGTAGCAGGACTCCCCAGGATGGGAATTTAATATATGTTGATTACTGTGTGGGTCTCCACCCACTGAGATAACACCCCATGACCACATGAACACATCCATATTCCATAGAGGCATGCCCTGAGTGCATCCTTCCCCACACATCAACCCACTACTGATACCCTGCACCAGTGATCCTCCTCTGCCATAGCTGTAATTTTTGTGTAATTCAAAATCTCCCCCAAAACAAAGCTAAAACAAAATTCCTTGCATTGTGCCTTGCAGCTCCATAAGATCTGTTATCTTTTATGTATGTTTGCAGTTTCTTCTGTACGCTCCGCCAGTGTCTTCTTTTTTTCTTCTTCCATAATATGTATATGTGTATGTTTGGTGGTATCCCTCAGTTCCCTAAGGCTCTGTTCACTTTTTGTCATTTCTGTTTCTTTCTCCTCTTCTGCCTGAATCATTTCAATTGTCTTGTCTTCAAGTTTACTGATTCTTTCTTCTGCCAGTTCCAATCTGCTGTTGAAACTCTCTGGGGAAATTTCATTGCAATTATTGTCTTCAGCTCCAGTATTTCTGTTTGGTTACTTTTTAAATTTATATTTCTTTATTGAGATACATATTGTTCATTCATCATTTTCTTGATATCCTTTACTTATTTTATGTTCTTGAACACACTTTTTTAAGTTTGTCCAGCATATCCAAAATATAGTCTTATTAATTCATGGTTTCTAGATTTGTAGGATGGGCCATCATTTCTTTTTCCTTTGTTTGTCTTATAAATTTTTGTTACACACTGTACATTTTAATTTTTTTAAGTCTTTACTCTTGGGTTTAGTTGCAGTACTCCCTATTCCTAAAGTTTGTGTCAGGTAGTGATATAACAGAGATTTCCTTGAGTTCCAGGTGTTTTCGTTTCCTAGGCTGCTTAAAGCAGCTTCCATGAAATGTGCTGGCTTTTAACAGGGGGAATTTATTAGCTTACAAGCTTATAGCTTTGAGGCTATGAAAATATCCAAATCAAGTCCTCATCAAGATGATGCCTTCCTTCTGAAGACTAGATGCCAGTGACACTGATCTCCTTTGTCACATGGCAAAGCACATAGTGGCATCTGCTGGTCTTTCCCTCCTCTTCTGGGTTTCCTTGATTTCAGTTTCTTGCTTCCATGGTTTGCTCTCTGTCTTTGTCTGAACATCATTCTCTTATAAAATACTCTAGTAAGAGGTTTACGACCCACCCTGAATGAGGTAGGTCACACATTAACTGTAGTAGCCTCATCAAAATGTCGTACTTACAATGGGTTTACACCCACAGAAATGGATTAACTTTAAGAACAAGCTTTTCTGGGGTATGTACAGTTTCAAATCACCATACCAGAAGCTAACAAACAAATAAAACAAGGCAAAAAAAACAAACAAACGAAAACATCTTTTGCAGTCTTTTAAATCAGCTCTGCATTGACTGGTGGTCTCCTTTACAGTTTAGGCCTCCTATCAAGAAGATAATCCCAAAGTGAAAATTAACTTCTGGATCATTTCTATCTTTTCTGAGCCTGTGTCTTACCATGGGATTGTGCTTGCTCGTGTCCTTAAGAATTCCCATATTAATAGGTATTTCAATATCTGGTCTACTTCCTCTGAAATAGTCTTTCTTCCCCTTAGGGGTACTCTATTATATTTCTTAAAGAGGTAATCCTTTGTCCCAGTCTGCTTCAATTTACTTGTTTCTTATATTGTTTTACTTTAGCTGTCTGCAAAACTTCTGCCTACAGAGCAAGTTCTGAGAGGCCAAACCCCCCCCACAAGTTTTCTGGTTCAGTATTTCAAGCTACACCCTGATAGATTAGCACTGACATACAGGCTCCCCAGTATGTGAATAGGATTTACTCTACTCCCTTCAGAACAAGGTCAGGGATCCACAATGGGAGTATAGGCTGGCTTCACACCATCTGAGAATGAGTGTGAGGGGGCCCAGAAAGGACACTGTGAGCTTCTCTAACCACTTTTAAAGCTATATCTTCTTGAGTCAACATTTGCCCAATTACTGCAACTCTTGATCTGCTTTTGGAGTTCTGAGGAAATTGGCTTTGCCAGCTTTTGCTAGTTTTTAAAGACTCTATGGGGAATGGCACTCTGGAGTGTCTTATGCCTCCTTCTTGGTCCTACTCAAGATGTTTTAAAGAATCTGCTTTTATTTTAGATTCCATCAATATGAGCCCCACTTTGCCTTTTGAAATCTGAACTCAATTTCTCAGTCTCCCTTACAGATAGAATGGGAGCACTTTTCTAGTTTCTTCCAATCAGTTATACTTATATAATTAGTTTTGAAAGGGAACAGGATGAAATTATACAGAATTAACATTTGGAGAGCCTGGCAAAGGAGATTTCCATTTTTTTTTAGGAAGAATTTCTGACATGCAGTCCAAATTTTCACTGGTATGAACTAAAATATTGGTTTTAAGTAGCAGCAATGCTGCTCCTTAAGACCATCACTGGAGTTTAGGAAGCATCCAATTCAACCATTCAAGCATTCTTGAAGAGTAAATAGATTGCCTAATATTTTTTAAATGACTACTTTATTGCTTAAGGTAGCTAGAGTTCCTTTCTTATTTTGATGGAAAACTGACAAACACATCAAATAAATTTGGGAAATTCAGGGTTAAATTAAGTATGAAGTTTTCCTTTCTGAAAAGAACCTCAGGATATTTGGTGTGATTTATGAACTTCCAAGAATATAGAATATTTAGCTTACCACAAATTTTTTGACTCTAGTATACTTACTTTTTTGATAATAAGACCTATGATCCAACGAAGAGTTTGGGAAATGTTTCACATTTCCTCCAATCCACCTGTCAAAGAAAGAAAGTAATCTTTCCAATATGCAAATCTTGATGCAATGGTTTCTGACACTAACTATCCAGGATAGGCCAAGCTTCACTGGTTAAGAGCAGAGTCCTCCACAAAATTGCCTTCACTTCAAACACCAGCTGCAAGTTTGGGGATTCCAGGACTGCCTTCATTTCTGACCAACTAGTTAAAAATTCAGGTGTTTCCATCATATCCTCAAGTTCATTAATTCCCTAGAAAAACTCATAGAACTCAGGAAAGCACTACAATTATGTTTATAGTTTCATTATAGCAAAAAAAAGACAGAAATCAGAACCACTGAAAGAACAGACTTATAAGGCAAGGTCTGGGAGGATCTTCAAATCCAAAGCTTCCAATGTCCTCTCCACATGGAGACCAGGACACATCATCCTTCCAGTGGATCAATGTGTATCATCAACCAGGGAATCTCACTTGAGCTTCAGTGTCCAGAGATTTTATTGGAGTTTCATTATGTAGGTATTATTGATTGAATCAACATCCTCATGGATGAACTTATCTACATACCCTCCCCTCCAACCAGGTGGAGGGGCTGATAACATGTGGTTCAGATTTCCAACTTTCTAATCACATGGTAGGTCTTTCTGGTCTGGTCAGCCCCACCCTAAGACTACTCCTTTAGTGATCTCACCATGGTCCATTTCTTAAGTATAAGTGATCAGTGTGGTCCAGGAAGGGAAAGTGGCCCACGAGGAATATCAAAGGCACTCCTATCACTGAGGAAACTCCAAAGATTTCAAGTTTAACTCCCAGGAGCTGAGACAAAGGCCAGAACTCTCTTTGGTCAAATTCCTTACTATACGCTTATCATGGACCTCCTCTTATCAAAACTCTTCCATGGTTTTCCATTGGTCTATAAGATATTGAAACCCTTGGCAGGATATAAAATAACCGTTCAACATCTAACTCCTATTTCCTGATCCAATTCCATATCCTTCCCTTACCCTTCTACAGCTATTATCTCCTACTTTTAATCCCACAATATTGAACTGCCTATAGATTCCAGAACAAGACTTGTGTCCCTAAACATTCTAATCTTTGTATTTACTGTTGCCTCTGACTCCTTTCCTCTTCTCTTGGGAGTTTAACCAACCTTTCACATATTATAACTGTCTTCTCAAATGCTGCATTCTCTATGATATTGAACTTGACATCCCAAGGCAAATTTAGGTGCCTCTTCTCCTTCCTCTGCACTTGGCACAAACACCAGAACACCAATTGGTAGAACAATTACCTATTTCCTTACAACTATTTACTTGAATTGTCCCTTTGCAATAGGCTATAGTGCTTTGAGGGCTGAGGAAGTATTTTATTCTTTATATAATGTCATTAACACAAGAAGGAGGCATAGGTATAGCTCTTTATAGAAACAAGTCCTCTTTCTTTGTTAGCTGATAAATCAGGCACCCAGAATTCAGAATGATGTACAGAAAAGATTTTTACTTCTAGTCTAAGCTTTCTCCATTCAAACTTCATCTTGGGTGGGTGATCAGAAGATGCTTTTCAACACTGCTCAGCTCCCTCCACCAGTTCCTTCAAAAATGTGGCAAAACGTCACTCTTTCTCATTCTCAACTCCTGCTATTCTTTGGTACCTCTCCTTACTGTAAATTTCTTCTTTCCTCACCCTTCTCCCATGTACCGTTGATTCCCTTGAAGAATTTTGCACCCTGATTCCTGTTCCAGGGTCCTGCTTCTTTTTCTCAAACTTCATCCTTTGTTACCAATCTTCCATTCCATGTAATTCTTCTTAAGATGGGATTGAGTTTTGTATATCTGAAAGTAGAGAAACATTGGTAGGGAGAGGTATTGGGGAAGGATCAGAGATCATTGTTTCAGCTTCAGGGTCAACATCAGTAAAACTGGGCTATTTACGTTGTCAGGAGCAACATTTTTGTAGCCTAACCACTGTGTTTTTATGCAGAGATAGACTTTTTTTTTTCCTTTTTTTTCCCTCTGAATTGTATTTTAAAAGGCTTGCATCTTTTATTTTACCTTGGTCTACACCCAGAATAGGTAGATGTATTTTATGTCCAAGAAGGGGGACTGGTGGAGTGGTGAAGAAAATACTCTTCCCTGGCACATTTTAATTTCCAGTTTCTAGCAGTGATGGCACTTACTCCTGTTAAAATAAAAGTCAGGAGACCAGTTTGACTGGGATGGGTAGTCTTGACCAAAACCCCATAGTAACAAAATCAAAACTCAAGAAAAATGGCCTTTCCCATAAACACCTGCCATACCTTTCTAGTGTGGGCCTGCCATACAAAGAAGTGAAAAATTAACTTCAGCCAATCAGAAATAGACATGTTAAGAAGGGGCTTTCCACTGGAAAAAGCCCAAATATTGTAAAACTGGAAATGAAAATGTGCCAAGGAAGAGTATTTTCTTCACCACTCCACCAGTCCCCCTTCTTGGACATAAAATACATCTACTTATTCTGGGTGTAGACCAAGATTTCCTCACTTGTGTCTGCCTTTGCCCTATATAAACTTCTCATTTCCAGTCCCTCATGGAGCACCTTACCACTTTGAGTTTGGTGCTGACCAACTCGGGAATCGTTGGTTGACAAAATAAATTTTGACATTTTTTTTTAATTTCCTCAATTTATCTTTTATTACATGGAGGTGTCTAGTAAATGATTGTGATGTTTAGGCTAATGTATCTACTCAACCAGGTAATGGTGTCCAGATGTTTAGTGAACCAAACATTGGGCTAATTGTAACACAAGGACATTTCATGGACTTTAATAATCAGTGAGTTGATTGCATGGATGGCTGGTTACACCTACAATCAATGAGGAGGTGGCATCAGCAATGAGTGACATCTCATCCAATCAACTGAGGGCCTTAAAAAGTGATTCCAGCATTCTTAGAGAGAATTCCCCTCTCTACTTCAGATAGCCAGCATCAGCTGGGGAACTCATCGAGGGCCTTCATTGGAGCCCCTGGCTTGCAGCCTGCCCCATGGAATTTGCACTTGTGCATCCCCACAGTCACATGAGACAATTTTATAAAAATTTCATGCTATTTACAGATATCTCCTATTGGTTCTGTTTCCTTAGAGAACCCTTACTAATACATTACTATTATTCCTAAGAGTTCCCTTATGCCACTTTTCCATGCATTTTGGTGCACTGTTCAATAGTTCATTTCTTTCCATTGCTAAGTAATGGTCTCTTGTTTGAATATACCACAATATTTTACATTGCCATCAGCAATGTATACAGAATTTGGTTGTCACCATACAGAAGACAATGTTCAAAGGGATGTAGAAGCAGCTAAATGGGAGAAAACTTGATCATTGAATGAAGCAGTGATACCCCACCACCTTGGACAACTTCCTTTGGCTCTATTACATAAGAGTAAACATAAACCGTGGCATACATACTAAGGGCATGTTACAGTGAAATCAGTATGACAGTGAAGGCATTAAGTTGGTACAATTTTAAATTCTTTACCAATGATAAAATTGATTGAAACTCAATCTGCTTTTTTCCTTTTTTTAATTTGAGAAATTGTGGGTTTACAAAACAATCATACATACCATACAGGATTCCCATACATTGCCCCACCATCAACACCTTACATTGTTGTGATGCATTTGTTACAATTGATGAAAGAACATTAGTCATAATATTATAGCTATCTATAGTCCATTATTTATATAATACATAAATATATTTGTGTATTATTCCCACAAACCATCCTATTATTAACACCATGCATTAACGTTGTATATTTGCCACATTACCTGTGATAGTTAGGTTAATGTGTCAACTTGGTCAGGTAAAGATGCCCAGTTGATTGATCAAGCAAGCACAGGGCTAATTGTAACACAAGGGCATTTCATGGACTTTAATCATCAGTGACTTGATTGCATAGATGGCTGGTTACATCTACAATGAACTGAAGAGACTGCCATCAGCAGTGAGTAACCTCTCATCCAATCAGTTGAAGGCCTTAAAAAGGGAAGTGACTCTAGCATTCAGAGAGAGAATTCCCTTCTCTACTTCAGACAGCCAGCTTCCCCTGGAGAACTCATCAAGGACCTTCACTGGAGTCCCTGGTTTGCAGCCAGCCCTATAGAATTTGGACTTGTGCATTCCCACAGTCGTGTAAGACAATTTTATAAAATCTCATAATTTTTACAGATATCTTCTGTCAGTTGTTTCCCTAGTGAACTCTGACCAATACCATGATTAAAAAAAAAAAAAAAGAAAAGAAAATGAATGTTAATTTAATAAAAGAGTGTTACGTGTATAATGATGGCAGCAGTTAGTCGAGAAACGAATTCTGATAACTGGAAGTTGCCAAGTAGAAAGAGAAAGTTTAGGCCACTCCTGGAAGTTTGACTTGAAAAGGAATAGAACAGCATTCATAAGGCTATACAGGGTCAATGATCTATTTTATTGCTTGCTTTTATTTTTTAATATGGGAGAGGCTTAAACATGTCAATATAGTGAAGGGAAGGGCTCCTTGGAGAGTAAAATGTTAAAGGTCATGGAAAGAGAGGGCACAATTTATGAAGCAATGTCCTTAAGAAGGAAGAAGGAAACATAATCCTGAGTAAATGCAAAAGGATTCACTTTGGATAAGAAAGAGGCTTCTGTCTTTGAAATGGGGGTGGGTATGAAAATACATACAGAGGCAGTTAAGCTTATGGTAGAGGATAAGTAAGTTAAAGAAATTTGTTTCTGATAGCTTCTTTCTATTTTTAATATGTATGCATGTGTTTTTTTAATGTTTCCTAAGAGGAAAAATTTGCTCACCATTTCATGGCACACTATCAAAACTGATCCATGAAATGACTGCTTTTGTTTGATTTATTCATTCAGTCTTGTACCTATTTTCACTTTTATTCAACTACCCAATAGACTGCTGTTTTGCACTTGCACATCCTTCAGCTAGAATGTAATGCATCCAGATATTTAAAAACAAAACAAACAACAACAAAAAAAAAAACGCCTCCTTACTGCTTTCTTTAATTGTCACTTTCCCAACAAGGCCTTCCCTGACTGTGGATTTAGAATGTTAATTTAGCCTCTACTCCTTATGCCTGCGGTCGCTATCCTGCTTCTCTGCCTAATTTTAGTCTATAAAATATATTACTTTCTACAATGCTATAGAGATTATCTATTTTGTTTACTTTTTGCCCACTCACCTCCAACACTATTAAGGGAAGCTGCATGGGACCAGATTTTTTTCTTCTGTTTTATTCAGATGTGCCCATGATCCATTCCTTCCCTCCCTATGTAACTTAAAAAATATGTACTCAGAGTAGGTTTCACCTAATTATCCAAGAACAACATGAACAGAGAGAACAAACTATGTGGATATCTGGGAGACCACTGGAAGATATGCCTGACTTATTCATCAATCAGTAAAGAGACCACTATGTGGGAGTACATGAACCCAGAAAAGAAAGCAGAACAGTAGGCCAATCATACAGGGATTTGTTGACCATAATTAAAAATTTGGCTTTTACTCTGAGTGTTGTAAGAAGACATGGAATATTCTTAGTAAATCTACTATAATGGGATAAAGAATAAAACTAGGGTCCCAGTCAGAGTACTGCAATAAACCATGGTACATATTATAGTAGTGGTTTCACTTCTTATAAAATGTTTAGTGCCATTCTGTATTCATGTAGTTTTAACTAATACAAATGGTATTGTGCTATATACCTCCTCTCTTTCTTACATTTCTTTATTTTTTTACTCACTCAGCAGTGTGTTTCCAAGATCCATCCATGCTGATGTGTGAACAGTTAGTCAATTGCTTCTAATTGCTGAGTATTATGTCATTATTAGCATCTCTCTCTTTTTTTTCCTAACATGAACTGCAAGAAAGGTTAAGATTGGGATAAGTGTGTTGTTGGGGGCATTAGGAGGATAACGGTAAGACACGATTATCGAAGAGAATGGGATAGCATGAACAGAACAGAAGACTGATGCATTGGATTAATTCATGTAGGAATTTGCCAGATGGGAGCAGTGAACGAAACGTAAGTTCAGAGAATTAAAGAGTTAATAAGAAAATATCCAAAATTATAGATGTGTGGCAGTTTGCAATTATTTTATGAATCCCAAAAGGAGAAAGATTGTGTTTGTGAAATAATTCATTCTTATGGGTTTAAGACCCTTTCAATTGGAATACATCAGTGAGGTATGACTCAAGTTGAGTCTCTGTCTTCTTACTGCATCTGATAAAAACAGACACAGGAAAAGGAAACCACCATATTTGATTCTGCCATGTGAAAGAAAGGACTCCAGTTTTGTCCACAACTGAGCTGTAAGGAGAGAAGCCCCCAAAAGGCTCAAAGAGCTGAGGCCCCGGAAGAAATGAGCCATATGCCCGATAGTTGCAGTTGAACTTGGGAAGAGAGTGGAACAGCCAAGACTGATAGAGAAGGCCCAGAAAGAGACAAACCCTGTGCCTGGCTGCTCACAGCTGAGCTCAGGGAGCTGGGCTTCTAGGAGAAGGTAAGCCCAGAGGGGAAGGCTGAGACCTCAGGGTAGATCAGCAGCCATCTTGCTTCACCACATGACAGCTGACTATTTAATCAACTGGGAAATCTCTGACAAGATATCCTCCCAATAACTACATTGAATAGGTTCTCATTCTCCTTCCTTTTCTGAGAGTAAACTGTAAATTAAATTGCCTAGGGAAGCGGCTGTGGCTCAATCAGTAGGGCTCCCGTTTACCATATGGGAGGCCCCAGGTTCAGTTCCCGGGGCCTCCTGGTGAAGGCAAGCCCGCCGCACGGCGTGGTTAGCTGACCCAGCGAGCACAAGCAGCAAGGGGGGGATAAATGAATACATAAATAAATAATCTTTAAAAATAAAATAAAATAAAATAAAATAAAATAAAATAAAATAAAATAAATTGCCTAAATCTGACTTCTGAATTTAATAACTTTACCTTTATTATTTTTTTAGGTTGGGTCCTTAGGTTGAAAAGTTTTAAAAGGATTAATGTCTTCTTTTTACCTTCAAAATATTTGATACACAAACCATTAACAGTTGCAAATTTAAATAAACACATTAAAGCTATTTTCTTACTTTGATTTTGTTCAACATTCTTAAAATAAAATAAGACAAATCAGAGCATTTTAGATTTCAGGGAATCACAATGTGTTTCAAATTCTAGTGATAGGCTTTGTGGTAATATGGAGGTATATTTACCCCAGAAAAAACACATTCTAAACCTAATCCATCCCTGTGGATATGAACCCATTGTGGTCTTCTGATGTGGTTACTTCAGTTAAGGTGTGGCTCACCTCAATCAGGATGGGTCTTAATCCTGTTACTGGAGTCCTTTATAAGCAGAATAAAACTCAAACAGAGAGTAAAAGCCACAGAACACAGAACAGCCAGAAACTGAACATCAATGGAAAGTGGAAGAGAAGGGACAGACCAGGAGACACTGCCATGTGCCTTGCAATGTGACAGAAGAGCCAGGGACCAAGGATGGCCAAAAATCAGCCCCAGAACACCACTCTTTGGGAAGAAAACATTGTCTTGATGGTGTCTTGATTTGGACTTTCTCTCAGCCTCAAAACTCTGAACTTATAAGTTCCCATTCTTTAAGCCAATCCATTGCATGACATTTGCTTGAGCAGCCAAGGAAACCAAAACAGGTTTTGTTTTGTTTTCAATTAAAAAGAAAAAAGCCATAGTAATTATTTGAATTCTAAACTATCCAGTCACCTTTAGCATATATTAGCTCCAGGAATAGAGTATGACTCTATCTCTAGACTCTATGACAGCCCCATTCCCATCATCACTCACCAATTCTTTTGTTCATTTTGAAGTGAAATTGTATTTAAGTATGTTATAAATCTCCCGTAGAAATGATTAGAGATAGAGATGAGATTATGCCCAATTTATGTTTATTTCGAGGTTGCAGTTCCACAGGAGAAGGCCCTTGTCTCTATTCTTCCAAAGTTCTAATACAGAACACGGGCATAGGTAACATATTACGATATGAAGTCATTCCAGTGGCCAGAGAATAGATAGGCTGAATAGTTTCCTGATGAATAGGAGACCAAGCTGAATATCAAGGCACAAATGTAACGTTTATTCTTTAATTTATTTAACAACATGAGATCTAGGTGCAAGGAACAAAGATAAATGAATGAGGACTTTGCACTGAGGAACTCACTTTCTATTGAGGGAGATGAACACATGAACAAATAATTTATAATAATTATAATAATAATAAGTGCAACCTGTCAGTTGTGCCTGAATTGTCTGGAAGAGCAGGAAGAATCATCCATTATAGAAAACAATCAGCCTTACAATTAATCAGTTCTGAATAAAACCGGTCAAGGAGAGAGCACCAAACCTTTTTTTTTTTTTTGCTTCTTCTGGTCAGGAAACTTTCAGTCCCTTTAGGATCCTTTTTCAAATGGTCATCCAGGCATCTCTTCCCTTTTTGGCCTCCTCTTCTCTCTGCCTGCATTGTCCTGGGTCTTTTCTGCATTTCTAGACCTCCAAGCAGGGGCCTGGATCCACCTGGAAAGGTGGTGATAGATCCTTTTTGATTCATATGTAAGGAAGCCCTAGTTGTTTGGGTGCTCCAGAATGGAGTAACTGCAAGATCAATCATTCTCTATTAGTGTACTTCCATATCAAAATCTCCTGAAACTATCCTTTAAAGTTCCCTTATGTAAAATCATTCCAACATTAATGGGCAAAATCTGGCAGTATATTAATAAACAAAAACAGTTAAGCTCATAGACTCTGGAGTGAGGCTGTCCAGGCTTGCAATACTGTCTGCTAGTACTTAACACCTTCTATGCCTCTTCCTTTCCTCATAGCATTGTTTGATGATTAAATTAACTGATATGTAGAAATAGCAGAGCGAGAAACAAGGGTGAGGGGAACTGAAAACCTCATTCTGCCACAGAAAAGTAAATAAGCACCTATGGAAGCCCAGGGGCATCAGGCAGTGTGGCTTATGTTAATCTTCTGTTATAGTGCTATTGCGCCCAGATCCCCTTTTGTTTGGGAGAATTTCCTGCCCTTCTGGTGTCCAAAAGAAGCCATCTCCTTGGGGCTGCCTTGCTGAGTTGATGCAGCATCCTCCAGTCACTTCACTAGTCAAGTGAAGGCAGGAAACTGACTCTTCCTCTCCCTCTATCCCAGTTTTCCTCACAAGACAGTTTAAGTACTTTTTCCATGAGGGAGTATGACTGGTTTCAAGAGCCCTGGAGGCCAGCCTTTTAGCTACCCATCTCTGCTTTATCTAGAAATCCTTATTCTTGTTCTTGTCTCTCTACACCCAGGAGAGGCTTTGCTTTCAAGTTGTACCATTTTGCCAGCAGAACTTTAACCAACGCATTTCTATTTCAGTTCTGAGCGCCCAAAGGTCTAATCCTGTGTATGCAGCTCCCCTATCTGGGGATACTTAACTGACTTATCAATTTCCTGGCCTTGAGAAACTAGGCACACCATCAATACTAGTGCTGTGCCAGGTAATGGGAACACATTTCTATAAACCTGGTAAGTTGGGGAGAAGAGGAGAGACAGGGCCTGTTGTCCTACGTCCTTTGGCAGAGAGAATGCTTCCAAGATCACACGCCCATCTTCGCTCTCCTGAAAACTCCTGTTTATTTTTTCTTCCTTAAGTTTTGGAGCCCTCATTCAATTACTTCCTCCATAAGGTGAAGAAATATTCATTCACACCATTGTCCTTGACTTAGCACATTGGAACCTACAAAGATCTGCAGGCTTTTTGTGTTTTTTTAACTTAAAACCTGGGGGAAACATCACAAAGACGGTTTCTTCAATTGAGTAGCATTATCTGTAAATTCACAGGTGCACAAGTGGAGGCATTTTTCATTTTAGAAAAGAACACTATTTATGGTTTAGAAACCAAGGTTTTAAAGCAATCAATCTGTAATGCCTTCTTGAATGAATCAATAGCAGCAGAGCATCGTTGAAAGAACTTACTCTTAAATCAGCAAAATTGTTTAAAATCTGTCTCTTTTATTTACTACATATCTTAAATTACTCCGCATCTCTGAGTCTGTTCTTCTATAAAATGGGTAAACTAATTTTTACTTCATGGGATTTTTGAGATAACAAAATGAGAAAACATATAAATCAGCTAATATAGTGTGGTGATCATCATGATAAACAACAACAAAAACTCATTTATTAAGCACATCTTGAATTCAAATAAATTTACCACTATGAGATATTTAAATATAGACCTTATAAAGAAATCCAATGATTTCTCAAGGAATGTTATCTCAGGGGTTTGGAAGATTTATTTAATGCTTCAGTCTAGAATTCAATGCCCCAAATTACAGAATCATAGAAGACTGCTATTTTGGTAACTTCATAGTTAGTATCTACTGAAAATGTTTGTACCACACTCTATAATGAATGCATTAGTCTCTTAGCTGCAGTAGACTCTAACTCCAAGGGCCAGTATATTTTTCCAGATCATGGAAGTGTTGCAGTGGGTAATTGATATTATTAAATATGTTTATCTCTGATGCAAGGCCATAGATGCAAGGTGCTTGCTTTTCTATGCTGAAAATTGATGGGATATTGAATCTGATTTCAATTCTACAATGGATGTCAGGAAAACTTCAACATGTGAACCAAAGAATACAGAAAGAGTTGATAAATGCCCTTTCTTCATCAGTCACAGAAAATGAGAGAACCAAGTGCTTATGGTAATATATGCTGCAGTTTCACACAGAGCCTGTGCCTCAAAACCATGAATAACTGGTTCAGAACAGCTCCGTACTATCCATGGAAAGAGGCAAAGCATTGTGGAAGCAAAGGAACAAGTTCGATGATTTACCTCAGGGCCAAGGTTTTCTTCACATTTGGTCTATTCTTTGGCTATCTTCTTATAAGGGAAATATTTGCTTGTCTTGGAAAGATGACATTTTTTCACTATACTAGATAAATGGTAAAGGGTATCAGAAAAAAATTCACAAACATAGATTAGAGAAAAACCTTTGCAAAATAATAGCCATTTTGAATTTAAAAGAGATACATTTTTCTTCACTTATACCAGGAGTTCTTAACTTTTTCGTTCCATGGACCCCTTTACCAGCCAGGTGAAAACCACAGAACCCTTACTAAGTCCACACTATACTGTGTATTATTTAATAAATATATCACACACACACCAACACGTCCTCACAAGAATAATGTTTTTTTGAATTTCAATTCAAGCTCATGGACCCCTTGTTAAGAACTTCTGACTTATATGGTATATTATAACTAATTGTGCCTTCTTTTGGCAAAGCCTTGTAAATTGATATCAGAAGATGAATTCACCACGAATGAGCACAGGCTTATATACTTTCCAAAGAATTATATGTGTCCAGTTTTTCTGTTTCATATCTGTTAACAATCCTTTGTGCAATTTAGATTATTTCATAGAGCACAAACTTTATAGCCATATTTATAATATCACTAATGCTCTAGCAAAATAATATACTTTCATATGCACCAACTTATTTAAAATTTTTAACAAGCATGTGACATGTTATTTTTATTCTTCATTTCACAAACTAAAACACTGAGACTCAGGGAAGGAAATGACTCATTCAGTGTCACCTAGGCAGGAGGTACCATGCCACAAGTCTATGTCATCTATTCTGATTCCAAGCCAAGGGCTTTCTTTAGTACATCTGTGTACCTTTTCTGCTTGTTCGTTATCACTTATTGATATAGTGCAAAATAAGGAAAAACTACCAAAATTTCCCTCTATTACTATTCTATTCAATAGATATGATTGACATGAAGGAGTGTGTATCTCCCTGAGCTAGGATCATAGAATGTTAGAAGTGGAAGACGTTAAAGACCATATAGCCCAACCCCTATACCCAGTTGACCAAATCCTTTTTCTCATATAGCTTTTATAAATTTGGTAGACTTTTTCCATTGTTCCTATCCTAAGATTATCAACATACAAATATCTAGATCTACTTATGTGGTATGTTCCTGACACCTGTTGCAAACCTTTTCAAGTGTGCTGTACAAATCAACAGAGTAATTGAGGATATGCAATAAGTAGAGTATTTACAAAGATGTGGAGGATAAGGATGATGCAATATCTTAACGTCATTATAATCCTTAGACCTGAAGGGGGAAGGAGAGAGAGCAGATACTGGAACCCCGAGAGAATAGCTATTGGAGAGGGCTATGGTAGCCATGGTAGAACCGGCAAGGATGAAACAAAAATCCCAGGGAAATCAAAACCCCAAATTCACTCTCCTCTGATATACCAACATCCTGCCATAATTTTCCATTGTCCCAGTTGGAAGCCAGTGAGTGTCTTAGTCCAATTGCTTTTTTAAAAACAGAACCTGGGCTAGCACACTATTTGGAAGTACAATCCGGAGGAACATGAAAGAGGGAAAGGGGAAAGAGACAGAAAAGAGCCAGCAAATACAAGAAAGTGTTTTACCGAGCTGGCCAAATCTTCAAGACAAGCAGTTGTTTCGTTTTCACAAGTTATCTCCAGAGAAGTGTCATAAACTGTCATATCTCTGAAGATGTTATTATATATCCCATTGACTAGAATCAGTCCTGTGCAACATCAACTCCTCTGAACTCCTAGATTGTGTCATACATGGGCATTGAGTGGACTCCTGGTATCTCCAACTCAGCAGCAACCAGGAAGCTGCAGGGTGCAAGGAAAGAGGGGTGAAGTATGAGCCAAAGAGCTGTGGGGTCATGCCTGTGGTCAATCTGAGGGAAAGTGAACGATCAAAACAGTGGTCAAAAGTGAGAGCAAAGGTCTGACTCCATGACTTTGGAAATGATGTTAGCCATTGCTACGGCTGTACCAGTCAGAAAACAACCAAAGCAACGCTGCAAATCTTGAGACATAAAAACAGGATCTGGTACAGAGGGCGAAGGTATCCATAAAGTTCATCCTCGCAGTGTACAAAGCTGAGGAGGGTGGGCAGGGAGAAGAGAAGAAAGTTGGTCTGTAGAGGTAAACAGAAAATATGCATCATTCATGTAAAAAATGGGAAGTCTCCACAAACTGGACATGTCCTATTTTGCAAAACTGTATTTCAAAATGTTATTGACTCCTCACATCAAAATAGCAAGATACAGTCTTCTTGTGGTGAAGAGTTGAATGCTTAGAAAATTTTCACTGTCCCTTTTATAGTGGCTTCTTTCTTCTAACTCATTATGAAGCTGTGTTGTTACTCATGACTCATCTTTACTCTCTTGTCTTCTGCCTGTCCTTATTCTTCCTGAGCACTCTGAATCCATTCCCAATGATAAATTCACCCTGATATTCCAGACACATGTTAACAATCACCAAGAAGAATTCTTTGTCTAGCTGACCCACATGTATCTTAAATCCAACATGTTGTGAAAGGAAATTCATAACTCTACTTCACGAAAGCACTCAAATAGCCAACTGCTTCTTCATCTTCTTTTATCTCAGCTGACGATCCATTATTCATCCAGTCCCACATGCTGAAATCATAAACTTGTCCTTAATTTCTCCCTCAGCCTTATATCAATATTTGATCTTAATTCCTGTCGACCTTATCTTCTGGGTATTTCTTATATTCATCATATTTTCCTCAGTCGCTTCTGTATAAGGCCTCCATCATCTCTTGGTTTTATTATCACTTATTGCTACAAATCTAGGACTCATCGTTTTCCTCCCCAAGTCATTGTTTACAATGATAACACAATAATCTTTTAAAAATACAAAACTAATTAAGTCAACATCCTTTTTATTAAAAAAAAAGCCTACACCATTTTGTTTGTAACTTTTTTTTAGTAATTTAGTGTTGTAAAATGGTAACTACCTCGTGTGATATGAACTTTTATTTATATGTCTTATAAAAAGTATTTCATTTGGTATCTTTATAATGGAGCAATGCCATTTTCAATCCCTAACATATCTGAACACAATCAAAGGCAAATAAACCTCACTAAACAAAAATTGTCAGTGTGTACGTTTGCGAGTGTTTGTGCGTATTTCAGTTTATTTCATTGATTGCATTTTTCCCATTCAGATTCTTTCCTGATTCCTCTTGTCTATATAGACCATTTACTTACTTCTATCTGGGTCCTTATGACCTAGTATAGTAATTTGTTTTAATTATCTCTCTTCCCCATTTCTTTGAGGCTGAGAGTGAGTCCTACTCATTTGGGACTTCATGTAGTTGCTACTCAGTGAATGGTTCTGGATGAATAGTAGACTCTAATGTTTTAATAATATAGACTATGAAAAGCAAATATAAACCTATTTATTTTTTCATTTTATTCATGTCTGCATATATACATGCATTGATATTTCATTTTAAACAATAATTTAATTTAAAAGCATATATTTCCAGGAGTAAAAATAAAAACCAAAATAAGGGTTTAATAACAATATATGTTATTTAGTTATGCAACAGTCCACATATAATATTTTTTAAAAGCCATTGAAAAATGATTTTTTTCAAAGCTATGTTCCCTGTCTTTTAGGTGGTTCCAGTCCTTAAAAGTAGTATTTTCCACTTAACAGCACTATGTCAGTCAGGCAGCTAGTCCCCGTCTCAAAGCCTCAGTTTCACCATCTGTAAAATGGGAGCTATAATATCTCAAGACGATTTGTTTTAGTTTCCACAGGCTGCCGATGCAAAATACCAGAAACAAGTTAGCTTTTACAACAGGGATTTATTAGGGAACCTTACAGTTCCATGTCTGAAAATGTTCAAATCAAGGTATCATCAGGAGATGCTGCCCCACCAAATTGCAGCTATGGGCAATCAGGCACATGGCAGCATCATCTAAAGATGTTTTCTCTCAGAGCTCTGCTGTGAGCAACCAAGCATATGGGCTTATCTCTTCCATCTCCTTGTTGCTTCAGCTTCAGTGGCTCTGCTGATTCCAACCTCCAGCTTCTCTCAGTCTCTCAGGGTTTCTCTGTCTTTCTGTACCTGCAGGCAATCCTGGAGTCCTCTCTCACATGGCAGGGTAAAATGGGGGTTCTCTTTCTTTGTGTGTCTCTTCATGTTTCTCCCATTTATCTGTCTCCAGCAAGAGGGCCCAGACCCACCCTGGTCACATCCGACTGAAGTACTTCAATCAAAGGCTCCCGACCAAATTCAGTCCAATCAAAGGGTGCCACAGCCACAGGAATGGATTTACTCTAAGGACATGATCTTTTCTGGGATTCACAAAAAGCTTTAAACTGTCACTTGGTTGCATGTAGCATGCCAAGACCTACTCCTGGAAAATATATTAGTTCCCTCTCCTCTTTCCCATGTTGGAAACTATTCTTAAAATACTTACTATATACAAATTTGGTATTAAAATGGAAATACTAGAAAACAATGAGTATTTTAATGTATTTAGAGTGAAGGTGAGTCTTTCATCTTTATATAGCATCATCTTCAGAAAAGAAAACTGAGTGTTTATTGACTTATTCCGTCAGTCAAGAAATGTGTATGGAGTTTCTAATTTGTACCAGTCACTGTGTGAAGTGGTGAAGATACAAATATGAATATTGATTCTGGTATAGTCTCTTCCTACCCCTTAGAAAGATGTAGTCACCCAAGATCTACTCACCCTCAGCCAGTCACCAAGTTACTATTTACTCCATAGGCACAAATGTCATGTTTCTAGTACTATCCTCCTTACAGAATTTGCTTCTGGCATTCTCACCTCAGTCTCCTCCCCAGCTTGAAAGTCTTGCCAGTGGCAGCTAGGGATTTATATATGCATTTTGGTATTTAATTTCTTCTTGCATACTATATCATCATTGATGCTAAACATAGTAAATTTTTTCTCTTTGATAATTACAATAAATTTTAATTTTAATCAGTACTTAAAAATATCATTTTCCCTCTTCTATATTGTAGAAACTAACTTGACTTAGAAATGTATGTGAATTTACTAATGTCAAATATAATCAAGTTACCCGTAATTGTGATTGAAACCACATGGAAAAAATAGAGGAAGAAGAAAAAGGCCTTGCCTACCTCAGCTGTCCAAATTTGACTAACGATTAATATTTGCAGGTGCTAGGAAATTTACTTAGACTGCTGCTGCCAGGGCACACCTTGATCTACTCTTGAGGCATGGCATTAGGCCTCCAAGTACATAACTCAGAAAGCAATTGTGCAGGTGCAAAAGGAATCAACAGTGGAATTGTCAAATGCCTAATTTTGTATTCCTCTGACTCTGAAGACAATGTCATTGATCTGGTTTGTATTAACTTTGAGAAGATCTAATTTAGACCTAAAGACCAGAAAAATATAGAAACCAAAGATATTCAGCAAAATCAATAAGATCTTGGAATCATAAATTATTCTGATGTCTTCCTTCTTCTCCTAATCCTATCCCTGTCAAGTTGCATACATAAAGTCACCTTTGCAAAGATGGTATGTAAAATTCCATTCATATGATTGAATGTTATATTATAGACAGGTGTGAATATAGCACACAAATAATGTATTTTACCAGAATGTTCTCTTTGTTTAAGTGGTGGTGGTGCTGGAGGGGGAGAGAGGTGTCTGCAAATGTGTACCAGCAGCTTAGTTCCTCCTTGAAATGTGCTGTTTATGACAATCACCCATATTAATAACTGTAATAACTAAATATATAATAATTTCTTCACAGTATAGAAATAAAATAAGATGGAAACTCCAGAGTTAATAGTATTTTGGAATAGTTTAAAGGGTATAATTTGGAAAAGAAGAGCACATTTTCTCTTAACATTTAACTTGGAGATTGGGGGTACATGGCCAAATGATCAGGACTTGAGTACTGGAATGAGGCCTAGACCCCAAATGTATTACATATCATTACAAATCTCACAATTTTGCTATTTGTGTGTGTGTCTCCATTCCATATTTTCTGGGGCCTAAGACAGTTTGTTTTGTTTGCTTAGTTGTTTGTTTCACTCATACTAGAACCCATTCTCAGCAGCATGTCATATGGCATATGTTGACCTCTTTCAAATTTAATAAAAATATACCTCATTTTCACATATTTCTACTATAGAGTTGCAGTTTTTCCAAGAGCAGTGTAGAGTGGACTTTATTTCAATGAAAATGTTCTCAATTATACTCTTTTTTTTTTTTTAAGATTTATTTATTTACTTTCTTATTTTAAACCCCCCCCCTTCCCCATTTGCTGTTTTGTGTCCATTCACTGGGCAATTCTCTGTGTCTGTATCCTGCCTTCTCTTCTCCTCCTCCTCCTCCAGTCTTCACCAGGATTCGATCCTGGAGACCTACAACGTAGGTGAGAGGTGTTCTGCCTGCGCCACCTCGGTTCCAGGCTTTCGGAGCTTTAGGAGCATCTCGTCTTGTCTCTCCCCTGCGTCTCTCTCCTGTTACGTTATCATATTGCTGCATGGCTCCTGGGGCCAGGCGGCTCACCGGCACACAGAGCCTGGCAGCCCATGTGCCTTCTATATATATTTATTTTTTATTTTACCGGGAGGTCCCAGGGATCGAACCCAGGTTCCTCCATATGGCAGACGGATGCCCAACCATTTGAGCCACATCCGCCCCCCTCAATTATACTCTTAAAGCAGTTTAAAAAAACAAACAAACAATGGTATTGCTAGATGGAGCCTTAAGGATAAAGACACATGATTTTACACCTCCCCCACATCCATATAGACTCACACATTTTTTGTTGATAAAGAAAATAAGCCTCAGAGATGATAATTTAATAGGGCAAAATGACGGGTGGCAAAGCAAGTAACTAAGGAGAAACAAAGGTAATTTGCTCCTAAATCAAATACACTTCACTATTTCATGGTGGTAGATTCTAATCTAGATAAATAAGCAGTATTTTCAAACTATTACTTGGGATGCCTTTTAAAATATTACTTCAAGTCCACCTCCTGAGATTGTGATTCAGTAGATATGGGATGAGGCTCTAGCATCTGCATTTTTAGCAAATACCCATCCATTGGGTTCTAACACACATTGAAGTTTGAGAACATTGCCCAAAGTGGGGTGCCTTGGAACACTATACAGATACTCAATAAATGCTGGTTAACTGCTTCCCATATATTTCCTTAAAAAATGAACAAAGTATCTCTACTTTTCAGATATTCAAACTGATGCTCTCATAGAAAAAAATAATCACATGTAACACACACTTGGACTAATCCATTAATAATTATCAGATGGAATAATAATATATAGATGGAATATAGTATTTGGTAACACAAATTAACTCTCATCCTGCAAATGGCAGGTGCTGAGTCAAAACCAACTACTGCAACTCACTTTTACCAGAGGAGCTGGCAACTAGCTTTAAATTGAAAGGAGGAGTTCAGTATTTCTATCCACCCAACAGCTGTATTCATAAGGGAAGAGTCAAAACCTCAAGGAATAGTCACTTAGCAGCACTTGATTATATTATGCCCCAAATTTGAATTGGTGACATTTTGAGAAAGGATTATAAATCCCAGTTACCAATTTAGAAATGACTCTGTTGAGGCCCAAAATGCTAATATTGTGGTCATTAGGTGGATACTGGTTCCTATTTGTTTAATGAAAGTTATGATTGTCGTTTTCAACTGACAATCTTGCACACGAATCAAGGCAGCATTTTTTACTTCAGGTCCTACTTTTTTTTATTTGTATTTTTTTAAAGATAGTGCAGGGAGGGGACTGAAGAGCACTACATATTGAAGTTTGATTGAAAACAACCAAATGCCTGCATCTGTCTACATACAAGACAAGGTCTAAAGTTTTCTCATTTCAAGCCTGAGTAATTTAGATCGTCTGGAAGGCACATGGGCTACAAGGCCACAGATTCAAGTCAGTGTCAGTTGCCTTTGTACAGGGGACAATCAAGCAGCAAGCAGCACACTGTAATTTTTCTTTTATGTTCCTAAAGGTTCTTTAAAAAGATTGTATTCTTCCCTTACATTTTCACTGCCACAGCTGGTGGCTTCCTTCTAAATGGTATATTAGGGCCCTCGAGCACTTGATATCTATCTTCTCTCACTTGACTGACACAATGTGTGTCAAAAATGTAAATAGTCTAATGCAGAAAGCACATGAGTTCAAGGAGAAATTCTAAAATTGTTTCTGAGATGGCTCTGATGGACTGTACTCAGACATTACAGCATGTGACGTGACGTTCTAGCCTTCTCTGATTCTAAACTGGTGGATTTATAAAGCTGTGCTAATGATCACTCTAATCTCTACTCACTGAAGAGACGAATGTCCTCTGCTTGAATACACAGCACTTTCTGCAGTGATCTAAAGCAGAGTATTCCCAGCTTGCTATACCGACCTACAATTCCTTAAGCGAAATTAAATTAAGCTCATTTCAGATTCTTTAACCTGTTATTAAGGAATAGTGCATTTCATTTTTAGCACCTTGCAGTAATGAGACTTCTGTTGTTAATGAAGCATCAATAATACTGTGTACATCTAACCAATATATAATTGGATATAGTCTTGGCATATTAGAGGCAGAAGAAGCTTAGCGACATAGGGGCCGTTTAGTTCAGCATCCCCTCACCTTAGTTTTCAGCTTTCCTTATGAACTGATGTTAAGCAATCACATATGACAGCAGCTAATCCTGCACTGACTCCCTTGTGGCATTTTCAGATGCCTCCACTCTTTGCCATGGAGTCATTTCCTTGGAGCTACAGAAGAAGCTTTACCATGGCTCCTGGTAGAGGAAGTCAGATTTCCTCAGCAAGCCAAACCTTGGTTTCAGGGATTGTAATTCTTTCTTCCCCTCAACTCCTCATTCTTCTCATATTTACAAGCACTGTGCTTAGAATAGAGATTTGGAGATGAGTGAGAAACTGTCTGCCTTCAATAAACTAACAAATAGTTGTAATCATGTGCTAGTAATATAAGGTAAATATTAAAAGAGCTCATCTGTGAATGCGAAGGTCAGATTTGCTTGTGGGGTGATAAAATGCCCCTGCCTGCTTCTCCAGCCAGGTGAAAGACTGTTCCTTCCTCCTCTCTTATATGCCTAAAACTATCTAACAGTTAATGCTCCAGTGAGATAAACCTGGTTGTGGACTCAAATATACCATGGTGTTTCACCTCCCATCCCTTATATGTTTCATTTCTTCCAGGGAATATTATATAAGGTATGGGACAGATTACTCTAACCAGATATATCCTTCCACTGTCTCCTAGCCTCAAGACAAACACACACACAACACATAAACACACATACACAACACTACTCTCACTAACTTTGCTTTCTGAGGGATCACTAGGTGCACATTGTGGACAAAATAAAGACTAATCCAGCTCGCAGAAATTTAGATTGTTTTTTTGACCTCATGAATCATGCTGGCTTTTGTCTAGTACTAAGTACTAAGTACTAAGGTCCTATTTTCCAAATCACAGGCCCACAACTTTTCTCCTGTTGAAATTTACATATTACTGAATTGGTATTTTATTTATATAATTTGTATTATATTTGCATATGTATTTCTAATTGGATGAGATAGGTTACATTAGGGCTGATGTTAGTAAAAAGTTTATATGAGACAGCTTCAAATAGAATATTGGAATGAAATCATTATATTTTGTTTAGGTTGGGGCAATTCAATTAATATTTAATTTTAACCATTAATATTGATTCTTCTAATGTCACACTTTAAAAGATAATCTCATTTCTTAGGTCTGGGGAACTATGGTTATAGGGATGGAATTTTGGAGGGTAGTGATAGGATGCAATGTTAAGCAGTTTTCTCATTACTTCATAGTGGAATGTTTACATCAATTTAACAGATAATGCATGAATTTCAATATCAACATGACACTAACAAAAATTACATTTATATAGCATTGTATATACTAAAACATTAATTATTCTATTCTCACAATCCTATGAGAAAACAAATTTAAGAATAGATATAAAATTCATTAAGTAAATAGATGAATTGTTGGTGTTTTCCATTATCAGAAATGAAAAGACCTCCATCAAAAAAACTATCAGTTTGCCTCAAAATGAGAATTAGGTTTGCTTCTTTAGAGCATTAAAGAAACATCAAAGCTCAGCTACATCATAAACTCTCTAGGCAGGCTATTTTCATACACATGTGCAACTTGTATTTTTTGCTGCTCAGGAGTTGGGGGGTTGTGCATGAGTGATGGAAATCCACAGATAATCGACAAACTTCTTTTGCTAGAAAGGTTTATACTGTATCCCCAAGGAGGCTTTTGCCCCGTTCTCTTCCTAGAAGGAAAAATTGGCTGCTCTTTCTTCTTTCTCCTCCTCCCCTTCTCAGCTTGTGGCCACAAGGTTCCCCTCCAGGAGTCTGTGTAGCATCTCCATTGGAGGTCATCTTTTTTTCATCACCATCTGGAGGTCTTTTCCCGGGTACTTAAGTTGCTCCTCCACCTGATTATAATAGCCCAGTGATCCTATTTTGCACTCCCTGCTTCTTAACAGGATCGCTCTTTGGTGTCCCAACACCATGAAGAAGTTAATAATGCATAATGACCTTGGACATCAATAGTTTGAGCTGTTCTGCACTAAAATTATCCTTCTCTTTTATGGCACCATGAAGACAGAGTCTGATCATCAGTTCACAGAATTCCCATGTGTGGTAAAAGACTTAGGTGAATGTTTTGTGAATAGTAGCAGTAGGTATATGAACGCAGGCCACAGCAAATACACCTCTCTCCCTCATCCTATTCATCTGGAAAATTATAGCTTTACCTCTGTCCTTGAAAAGCCAGCAACTAATAGTCTGGAAAAACTACCTTTGTCTTGTAAAATGCACAATATAGTCCTTGTCATTTCCACATCAGTCGAAGTTGTCTTCTATTACATTTTGTATTATGCTTCTTAATAAATTACAATAACATTTTAAGATTATATAAATTAAAATTTACAAAAATAAAAATTTAAAATTATATATGCATTAAATTTTTTTAAAGTATCTATTTTCTTTAATAATATTGCAGAGTCTTTGTTTCAGGTATGTTAAAAGCTTCAAAAATCATTCATTTTTTCTTTTACTATATTAAGAGAAGGGAAAATGGTGTTTGCTCTATGAATTGATTGCTTGGAAAAATAAAACATACATGCGAAAGCTGCTATTTGTTAAATGAATACATGAATAAATGAATCCTGTATAACAACTAGGGTACATGGACAAACCATATGATTTGGGGAGAGGACAAGAAGTAGGAGGCAATTTGGGATCAGTATTTGCTCCAATGAGTGTAATTATTGTGTAAATTGTGGCTCTTGACAAAAATCTCTGAGTCCTGTTGAGATGTTGTTAATGCCCTAGGAAGAAGCCTGCCTTCTCCAGTGTGATTGCTTGCAAAGATGCTGCCGCCTCCTTCCTCCTTTTCCCACAGGAGATGGGCAATTTGCCAGTGTTTCATTTTCAAGTGCCATTGTTCACCTAGAGCTTTAGGAAAAGCTTTTGCTTTTTTTTATTGTTAATCCAATCCTTAATCATGATCACTTTTTTTTTTAATCCTGTAACATTTTATAACAAATTTAATAGGCACTGACGTTAGTAACTGAGGCACATATGGCTCTATCCCTTACTTTGTTTTTCCAATTTAATTTTTTTTTAATTGAAGTTTATCATTCATACATGAACTTCCATAAACAATAAGTGTATAGTATATGTTGTGAACTTACAAAACAAACATGCATAACATCATATAGGGCTTCCATACATTACTCTGCCACCAACACCTTGCATGGTTGTGAAACAATTGTTACAAACTATGGAAGAGCATTGTCATTGCATTACTACTAACTACAGCCAATATCTTACTCTGTCCCTTATTTTTTCACTTAACAAGTAATTTAGTAATTTTTGCAACCTGGGAATTAATTTATTGGTTTATGAAATCTGTTTTTATGAGTAATTTAGGGGAAAAATATAAATCTAAACCTGTTTCTGCAATACTCTTTCAATATCATTCCATTACTTATGATTCTGACAACAAAGCAACATGGTAATATTTGTTACATGATTCAATTCTTTTAACATCATACTTTACATTGCATTTATGTATGAAAGCATAGAAGAAAGATTCGATTATCTGATATTCTAAGGAAATAAGATACTTCTATTCACTGAAGAAATTGAAGAGTAGGTTAAAGATGTTAATGATTATCAAATGGGAGCTCATGCTGGTACCTTATGTGAATTAGGTTTGGCAGTCTTGGATTAATTCTTCTTCTTTAATATGTACTAGACATTCAGGGGACAATTTCCTGTGTTTTATTATAAAGATTGAAGCATGATCAAAATGGATGCCAGATTTTGAAATGATTCTATGCAAAAATGGAAAGAAGGCAATCTTTGCTTTTATCACCTTTCCTAACAGCCCTTTCAAGTGCTTCCCTTATCCTACCTTCACTCATCATGTCTTGGCCACCTGCTAGCACCTATGGTCTGTCACTTGTCCAAGGGCCTCCATAGTGACAGCATCCTTATGCCCCGATCCTTTCCCATTCCACTCATTCTCAATTCAAAAATTTCTTTCAAATGTTGCATTCTTTCAGAGTACTGTCTATTCTAGAGAACAAACATTGATTTGTGTTTATGTGTTAATAGCTTGTAGTAGCTATTAATGTAACACTTTTCTCAGACATAATTTGCATTTAAACAACAGTCTTTAACTGAAATAATTGTAAAACTGAGTATTTCAAACTCTGAGATGGGGCCAAAGAAAATAACTTTTGATCTCCAAGTCCTTTCCAGTACCCTTTGGGTGTTTAATCTGCCTATGATTTATTAGAAAATGGGAAGAGAAAAATAAACAAGGCTTGGATTTCACTCTCATCTCTGGCAATTACTAGCTGTATGACCTTGAGCTGGTTCTTTGGTGTTCTCAGCCATAAAACAGGGCTAATAAGATTTTATGAGGACTCAGTGAGTAGGACAGCTAAAACTCCTAAAATGTCTAATATTGTGGGAAAGTTAGTTAGAAATCTTTCCGTTGCAAATGAAAGAAATTCAACTCAAACCAGATATTCTGACACCTAAGAAAGGGATGTTGTCCAGGAATGCTTTTTTTTAACATGCAAAATAGGGATTCTTATATGGGTGTTGTTTTGATCACCCTTCAAAAACCACTGCTTCTAGGGCCAAGGAGTAGTACATAGTCCTTCAAGAATGAGAGTTAGGAGATGATAGAGAATGTAATGGTCCATATCTAAAAACACCTGTAAGATGAGGATGGCAGCCTGGGTAGTCTAATAAGAGTACAGACAGGATTGAAATCAGAAATATCATGACTAAAGTGAACAGAGAATTATTCATTGGATCCCCAAATAGTTAAAGATAATTTTTGAAATTGAAGTGTGTTAAGTTTAGAGGAAATATAGGAATTACATGAAATCAGGGAAGCTATTTGGACCCCTACTGGTAACCTGATAAAAGGAACAGAGAATGTGAGAGGTGTCAATAAATTCGAATGAAAAATTGTTGTCTCAGTTTTTTAAAGAGTGAAAACAAATTTTTTTTTCAATTATACAGCAATGAATCTTGATGTCAATCTCAATATAAACTATACAAATAAATGTTAAATGAAATATTTCTAAGCACTTAATGAAAATGTGGTACTCTTTGACAGCCTATAGGAATTTCCTAAGAGCAAGTCAGATTATTCCCATTTTTGATAGAATTGCCAAGTTGGTAAATTTTAGATGATCAGGGGAACTACACATACATGCCTAGATTTCAATTGCCCATGCATTTAAATTTTTTTTTTTTTTTTTAAGTTTCAGTAAACAAGTAAACTATCTTTGTTTACCAGGCTGCTATGACAAATACAACAAAATGGGTTAACTTAAATAAGGATTTATTGGCTCATGGTTTTAGAGGCCAGAAGTCCAAAATCAAGGCAGCATGGCCATGCTTTCTCCCCAAAGTCTGTAGCATTCTCGTGCTGGTTTGCCACAATCTTTGGGATTTTTTGGTTTATATCTCTTTCTCCCACAATAAGGCAATGTCCTTTCTCTCCTCCTATCTTTGACTTCTGTCCTCCAGTTTCTTCTCTATATAAGGCCTCCAATAATCAGATCAAGATCCACCTTGATTTGGTTGGCCACTTCTAATTCACAAATGAGTCTTTATGTTAATTGACACTACATCTTCTATTTACAGTGGGTTCATACCCAAAGTAACATGGATTAAGATTAAAAATATGTCTTTAGAAGGATATGTAATTCAGTCTATCACATAAACCAAAGACTCTGATTGAGATTGATTCTCAATTTTTGGTCTCTGTATCCTTTATACTGTTAACATTTAATGAGTAACAAAAAAATATTTTATTCATGTGAGTTCTATCTGTCAATATTTAACTTTTAAATGTTAATTCATTTCAGATAAAAATAATAAACACATTATATGTAATATTTTTAATATAATTATATTTTTCAAACCAAAAATATTAGTGAAAAGAGGTGCATTTTTACATCTTTAAAAAAACTATATAGCTTCATAGACAAAAACAAGATTTTCATCTCTCCTTCTGCATTCATTCTATTGTGACATAAAAAAAAATTGCACTTCGCTGGAAAACTATGCATTGTCTGCAGCACATCCCTCTGCGTTATCAGATTCTGATTCTATAGAAGCTATATCACCACTCTGTAGGGTAGTTATATGCAGCTGAAAGACGTGCAAATTCCATCTTGTCATACAGAGATTCAAATGTCTGTGAAAATCCAGTTGTGTCTCCGTTTCAACATTCTTTTACTCCCTATAAATTTGTGCTTTTGACTTTTCCTTTGTACTGATTATAACATATGCCTGTTTCTCTCATTTTGTTAATAAAGTCTATAATGTATTATCATTTTATGTCTAAATGAGAGTTATGATTTTACCTGTTTTTGAAAATTATTTTTAACTGATATTTCATGTTATATAGGGTTGGAAATCTACACTGTATACTCTTGAGAGAATTAGAGGGAAAGAGGGAGATAGTCTCATACCTTAGTACTATTACGAAAATAGTTTTGTCTTTGCAGACTTCCAAAAGGATCTTAGGGACCCCCATCCATTTCAGAAATATAGTTTGAGAAGTATTGCTTCACAATTTTGAGATCAGTCTCATCAACACAGCAGGTAAAAGGACTTTCTTTGAATAAAGTCACAAGGATAGTGAGGGTAAACATATTCTAATCGAAAAGATTATAGAAACTGAATAATAAATTGTTTTAGTTTCTTAGGGTGCTTAAAGCAGATACCATGAAATGGAGTGGCTTAAATAATGGGAATTTATTAGCTTACAGTTTGAGGCTGAGAAAATGTCCAAATCAAGGCATCATCAAAGTGATGCTTACTTCCCAAAGACTGGTGGCCCGCAATCCTTGGTTCCTCTGTCATAGGACTAGGCATATGGTAGCACCTGCTGGTTGTCTCTTCTCGTCCAGATTTTGTTG
This sequence comes from Tolypeutes matacus, assembly GCA_026826555.1. Lineage (NCBI taxonomy): Eukaryota > Metazoa > Chordata > Mammalia > Cingulata > Chlamyphoridae > Tolypeutes > Tolypeutes matacus. Next base: position 4,824,797 of record JAKSZT010054524.1, read on the forward strand.
ATTTCAGCTTCTTGCTTCCATGGCTCTCGCGCTCTCTCTCGCTCTCTCTCTCTCTCTCTCTCTCTCTCCATTCCATTTATGAAGGACTCCAGTAAGATGATTAAGACCCATCCTGAATAAGGTCACACCTTAACTGAAGCAGCCTCATCAAAAAGTTTTACTTGCTATGAGCCCACACCCACAGGAATGGATTAAATTCAAGACCATGTTTTTCTAGTATACTTACAGTTTCAAACCACCACATATATTTAGCCAGGAAAAAAAAAATTAGGGGTAATGTGATATTAATATTCAAATATTTTTTAAACTTTACATATAAGCTTGTGACTTCTCCCTTTAACAAGATGGTGCTTGATTCCTCTCCCCTTGAATTCAATTCAAGTTTATTGAATAGAATGAGACAGAGGTGACTCTGAACGACTTGCTCAGCTAGGTAATACAAAGAGGTACAGTTTTACTTTGATGGTCTCTCAGGACAATCGCCTTTGGAACCCAGCCACCATTTTGTGGGGAAAGAAGCCTAGGTCACATGGAGAGACCATGTGTACATGTGCTGGCCAACAGCCCCAACTATGGTGCAAGTCAAAAACCAGCATCAAAATCCAAACACCTGAATGAAGAAGACTTGAGCTCCTAGTCTTTAAGCTCCCTCAGCTATGCCAAGTGGAACAGAGACAAGTTGAGACCTGCTAAGCTCTGACCAATTTGCAAATCTGTGATCAAACTTTGTCATTATTGTTTTAGGCCACCAAGCTTTGGAGTTGTTTGTTATGCAGCAAGATATATCCATAACAAAGAACAATTAAAGTTATACTCTTGTTTTGAAGGGTTATCACTAAGTATTTTGTGACAATTGCATGGAGACCAATTTTGGTTCATGTCATGTCTTGGTTCATGCTGGAGATGCTATGACAAAAAACACACAATGGGTTGCTTTAAACAACAAGCATTTATTGTCTCGCAGTCTTGAAGAGGAGAAGTCCAAAATCAAATTGTCGGCAAGGTCATGCTTCTCCCAGATTTGGAAGTGTTCTGGTGATGGCAGTCCTCTGTTATATGGTGACCTCTCTCTTTCCTTGTTTGTTTCCCTCTTTCCTCCTTATAACTTCTGGCTTCTTCTGTCATCTGACTTCTGCTTCTTCTGACTGATTATATCTGAATTCCCTCTCTTTATAAGGCCTCCAGGTACACAGATTAAGGCCTACCCTTATTCAAAATGGCTTCATCTAAATAGGATCTTTGAAGATCCTGTTTGCAAATGAGCCCATATCTTAACTAATAATAACATCTTCAGAGTCCTACAGTTCACGCACAGGAACATGGATTAAAACTTGATTGTATCCTCATGGCGAGACATGATTCAATCTCCAATGACTCACTATAAGAAAAATTTTTAACAAAAATTGTAATTTCAAATGTTATTTCTATATAAAAATTTGAGGAAGGCAACACAGGGTAGTGATTAAAAAGGAAGATTCTGGAACCCAACAGCCTGAATTTAAATCCTAGTGAGTCTACTTACTTGTTTTCTTACCTGGGATGAGTTACATAACCTCTGTGTTAGTTTCCTAAGGATATCTTAACACAGTACCACAAACCTGATGAATTAAAACAAAGAAATTTATCATCTCTGGAAGACAGAACTCTAGCAGAGAGTGCTTCCTTGCCTCTTCCTAGCTTCTGACATTTTACTGGCAATTGTTAGGGTTCAATCTCTGCCTCAGTCATCACATGACCTTCTCCCTGTGTCTCTGTGTCCAAGTCTCCCCTTCTTATAATGACCACAGTCATACTGGATTGCAACCCGCTCAAATTCTGTTTGGCCTTATCTTAACTAATAACATCTTCAAAGACCCTATTTCCAAATAAGGTCTCATTTACTGAACTTGGAATTAGGACTTGAACAAGTCTTTTTGGTAGACACAATTCAACCCATATAACAAACTCTTTCTACTTTCTTCATTTGTAAAATGGGAAAATCGTAACAGTACAGACTTTATGGAGTTGTGTAATGGTTAAAAGTTACAATTTGTAATAGTACTTAGAACAATGTTTTACAAAATGTTTTGTGTTATATAAGCATTCTTTATTTTAAAATGGACGTACAATATTACTATGAATATTAATCTCTTTTTTTAATTCATTACCAAGTTTATCTCAGCAACATAGCTAACATTTTCTTTGGAAATTGATGGGCAAAGGGCTTTAGAATTAATTCAAGAATATCAGTAATCTGCTCATTTCTTTTCCTTTTTTTAAAATCCTCTAAAATTTTGAAATTCCGATTTCTTGCTACTACAACATAACTGTTTTAAACTCAGTTTATAATGTACATGTAATTTTGTCAAATCTAATAATGATTCAACTTAGTTTTGTTTTGGGAGTCTTGTGAAACCTTTATTCACAGCAGGATGTAAAAATATACTCCCATATTTTCATTAGATTTATAGCATTACTTTTTACTCACTTTTATTCTATCTGAACTTAATTTTTTGGTGTGGTATAAATACACATATGGGTTTATTATTATCACATATAATGAACTAGTTTTCCCAAGACTGTATATTAAACCATCCATATACAAGATTAACTTTGTCATTTTCTTAGTGTCTGTGTGTTCATGGGTCTCATTATGGATTTAGAATATAAGCCATTAGACTGTTTCTTTTTCTGTTCTGTGCCATACCATTCTGTTTTATTTTTATAAATTTATAACAATAGTCATTCTTTACTGGAATACGTATGTACTCTTTTATATATATCTTAGAATGGCAACTACCAAACTATGAATTGTAACACAAAACCTTCTTAGAGCAAACCAAAAATAAAAGTGAAAGAAATGCAGTCACTGAAGAGTAAGCCAAGAATAAATTGGATGAACAGAAAGCAGGAATCAGCAAACATGAGTCCTCAAAGTAAAAGCTTATTAATTCTCCTTGTGAAACTATTGTTAGAATTATGAGTCTAATCTCCAGAAGACTGACCATATGTGACATTTAGACAGCTGTTTTAGCCCATTTCTAATCTATTTACGATACTAGCTCCAATTACCAATGCAAAACTTGATCATTAGCAATAAACCCTAAAGAATTACACATCATAACACAGAAATTTCAACGGGGCCAGGATGCCCTTGTGTCACACTGACAGGTGGAATATGTAGAGCATGTCATTCTCACCTTCCTCGGGCTTGGTTGTTGACTAGAGATAAGAAAGGGGGTGAATGAAGACTTCCACAAAAAGAACTAAATCACTTTAAAAATGCAAATAGCCAAAAAGCTGCTCCAATATGGTACATTTTTGTCTATGCACTGTTATCTCCAGGCAGCATTTTGAAAATATATCCCCATCTGTCGGCTGCTAATATTGTAATCGTCCTTTATCCTGCATTTCTAGAAGAATTCTGGGGGATTCAAGGAAGACCAATTAATCAATGCCAGAGTGGATAATGATTTATGACCAGAGTAAAAATAGGAATGCATACTTTTCAATATGGTCCCTTTTCTTCATTGACCAGAATTTATTTTTTCTTTTTCTTGGAATGACTCCAAACATCTTGCTGGAAAGAGGGTGTATTTTTTGAGATAGCAAAGTTGTTTATTGAGCCACTGAGTTCAATCAGCATCGGTAACTTGCAGTACAAGGAAAATTGGAAAGAAAAAGCTTAGTGTAACTCTCAAATATGGAGCTGGTTCAGCAAGTCACAGAATGGGCCTTGGAATGTGAACACATTGAAGATGAGGTGTGTGTTTGTATTTGTCTGTTTTAAAATATACGAGGTAGTCTCCACCTATCCAAGCATTTTTATTATGCTGCCACATTTGTACACAGATATTTTGACATTATTGCCACCATAGCACCTCCAGTCATACTAAAAGTCTCTTTTTTTCCTTTCTTGCCTCCTATATCCTTCAAGATATCTGGTTCAAATATTCAATCGGGTTATATCAATCTTTGTTTCCAAATCATAAAATGTTTAACAAATATCCAGGACACATATTTATATCATTGATATGCATTGTGGCATAAGATACTATCTTATTTCTTTGATGAGTGATTATAGGATACTACCTTTCTACTGCTGAGATTTATGTTTCTTTTTTTCAGCAGGAGTTACTATAGGATAGTGATATGAACAGTAATATAATTGGCAGGTTTGATGCCATTATGTATATTGAATGTCTGAAAAAATTGTCTGCTTTTATGCAAATGCAAATTGGCTGTGAAACTTGTAATTTTTGGATCTAAACATCTAGCATGTGTCCTCTGTGTGACCCAGTGTGATTTGAAAGACAGGGTGAAGACAGTGGGTGGAGAGGGCAAAGATTGAGAAGGAAAATAGTCATGTTATTTGTATGTATTTGTTAAAGGTCACACTGCCCATTAAAGAAAGTGACCCCCAAACGGAGCTACTGCTAAATTATAATCTTAGTAAAGAAAGAATAGAAAACTATTATTGGTATTTTTTCTATAGCAACAATAAGAATCAATTAATATATAATACCATTGGCATTGAGTAAATAGATGACTTTGTTTTATCAAGAGTTGTGAATAATAACAGTGTTCCTTTTGTAAAAAGAAATAACAAATAACAGTAGGCGAGCTATGCCTGATAGCTGTGACCTTCTGTGAGAGCTGGCTGCTATCCAGGGATCATTTTGAACTATTCAAAAGAGGCTACTGGGTCCCCAAAGTAAACTTGATGGGAGAACTGAGAACTGCCTCTAAATTCTTATACTGGGTATCTAATTTTGTTCTGCCCAACACTTCCCTTCTTCTAGAATACCCTTATCTTAGTAGTGACCTGTTTTAATGAAGTGATCTCTTAAGCACTGCCACTGGTTTAGGAATGAGAACCTGATGAAAACAGGTACAGATATAGTTCCTTGATTCTTGGTGAAGTTCATTGGACTAGGCTTGGGGACTTGTCCAAACCAGACAAATCAGGATAAATTGGAGTCCTTCAAGCCCTATTTCTTCAAGCCCTGAAGTTCCTGAGCCACAGCTATATCCCTGACCTTCTTATGGTAGATGTTCATTCATTCCTTACTTTCCTTGAGGAAAAAATATTCCTTATTTTGTCTAAGTAAGTCAACCTGGGATTTTGTCATTTGAAACCAGGAGTCTTGACAAATAACATTTTCTAAGGTCAATGATTTTTCAGGCATTCTTTACGTATAAATTATAGTATATGTTCAAAATTATGTTACTAGATTTGTATCTAGAATAGTCCCAAATTAATTTATTTCTTCATGATATAATTTACAGACACCATATTTCAAGGATTAAATAATACCAAAGAGCTTTCAAAAGTTAAGAGCAACATGAAAAAGCATAGACAAAAAGAACTGAACTCAAAGTACCAAACCTCCCAATACTCCTACATTTGTATTTTCAATCTGGGATAACCTTGTGAGTCACTTATGACAAATAGTAGAAGTAATACTGCCTGACTTCCAGTGCTAAGTCATAAGAACTCAGTCTCTTACAACACTTACTCTGGGGAAAGCCAGCTGCCAAATAAGAAGTCTGACTCCTTAATATTGACATGCTCTGAGGAAACCCAAACTAGCCATGTGAAGAAGTGGCATGGAGATAGACATGCCTGGGCAGCTCTAATTGTGACATTCCAGCAGATGATAGATCTGTGATTGAAGAAGACATTGTGTACATCCAGCCAGTTGAGCTTTCAGAGGAGACCAGGCCCAGTTGACTTCTACTGCAATCTCATGACAGAATCTCATGACAGACTTATTAAAGATAATAATAAATTGTTGTTTAAAGCCACAATCAGATTGTGATGGTCTGTTATATAATAATCTATAATTGAAACACATTTCTAAACAAGTTACTAACTTAAGTTCTCATCATAGGATTTCCTGATGGCTCCAAATCAAGCTCTGTCTTTTCTTTAGTTCTTAATTGATTTTGAGGCCGGGTTATATAAAGGTTCTCTGTGATGTGTGATACTAGTCTCTCATTTGGTTTGTGTAGCCTTATTATTCATTGGAACTCACTCCAAATTCTTGACCATCTGTGATGAATGTCTATGTCTATGCATAGTCAAAATTCAAATTAAATCTGACATACCAGAGAGTGGTTGGAGTTAATTTGGTCTCCCTTAGCTCCCACTTAATACAGAAGAACCTGCTCATTTAAGTGTTTTCAAGCCACACATTCCTGTATTTGGTAGTTATCACATGTTGATAGTTATCTTTTACTGACATTCACTAGCCTTGATATGTCAAGGAATTTTAAATGGATTTGAGTAACAAAGGAAACACAGTTATACAGATACTGGGATGTGAAATAACACTCCAGTGACTTAAAGAAATAGGATCAATGTAGAACTAATAAAATAGGAAGGCTTTCAAGTCTCAGATCTTATTATCTCCACTTAGACTCTAGTTGGCTGTCTTTTAAAATTGCAGATGCAATCCAGTTAAAAAAATGTCACATCTCCTCTCTTAACAACAGCACACTGCACTTACAGTAATAAAGACTTCTTCCATCAATGAAAATTGTTGTCTTTGGTCCTCAGCACTGGGAAGTTTCTCCCAAAATTTCACAACTGCTTTGTTGGACATTTGGGCTGATCTCAACTATAACAGCAGCAAATTGCTTTTTTAACTTGAATAAATTTGCCAAAAATAAATGAAGGAAATGTTCATGAAGAGTAATCAACAACAGAGCCTGGACACTTGTAGAGAAGCCTAGCTTGGCATCTGTTGTGTACAACAGAATGCTTACATGTACTGCATGTCAAGGGCTTATTGATGATAAATGACAGTCATTATTTCCCTAAAGCCAATTGTAAAACCTCTGCATTCTTATAAGCACGGTCATGACTGAAAGACGTTTGAAGATAGTTGTGACTATGCAGGAACATGGAATCTGCAGCTGTAAGCTTAATGAGCAGAAATGGCCTCTGAAGGAAACATGAGAATTACCTGAAAGCCCAAGACTTAAAAATCTTGACAGTTAAATAAGAGAGACAGACTACAGGAAGATAGGACCCCAAAGTAACTGTGTTGTTTCACAGGTTCCTTTATGGAAAAATTGTTAGCTGCACAAAAAACTGTAAATGTAGAAAAAAATAGGCTCATTTCCAGGAAGATGGTGTTGGAGTAAGAAGGGAAGGCTCAACTCTTTCACAAAAACGACAGAGAAAGGGCCAAAAGCTGTCTAAGGGACTTGCTTTGGGGGTCAACAGACCAGGACAGTGCTGCACAACTCCCAGGAGGGTGATGGATAGAGAGACAAAGAACCCAACAATAAATGTGAGTTGCTAAACCCCCGCCGTGGCCAGGAAGGGCCCCATCCCCCACCTACAAGACATTAAGCTTGGATATAACCCCTGGCTCACTGAAGACAATTGAGAGGAGAACAGATGTCTTTCTCCCTGCCAGCTGTTACAAGGGAAGAGGGAGGGGGCATCACAGGGTGGAGAGTAGTTTCTTTTCATTGAATTCAGCCAGGAGAGTCTGCGTTGAATCTCAGCTCTAGCCAGACTAGAAACATGAGAAAGTGGAGGTTGAAGAAACATCTCCCTGGAAAGGTTCACTGACAAGTGCCATCTGCTGGCCAGCCAGGAAATTTAAGGAGAAAAATCACTTTTAGTTCTCTCTTTGGGCTCACTCGTGGAAGAAAATCTATGCCCCATTAGTGAGTCCCTGGCCTGATTTTGATAACTTAAGCTGAGCAATTTTAAAGACAGAATAAGTTGGCACAAAGATCAAAGAAGAGCTGTGGGAAAAAAAAAAAAAAAAAAAAAACACTAGGCAAGAGAGAGCAATTGATGATCAGAGTAAATTCACCAACATATTCAGATGCCTAGACATCAGCAAAAAATTAGAAGCCATACTAGGAAACAGGAAGAGATAACCCAGCCAAAGGAACAAACCAAATATACTGGTGAGATAAAGGATTTAAGACAACTAATCAAGGATAATCACACAACTCTCCTAAGTCAATTCAAAGAATTGAAGGAAAATTTGACTAAAGAGATAAAGGTTTTTAAGAAGACACTGGGTGAGCATAAAGAACAATTTGAAAGCTTGAAAATAAAAGTAACAGAGCTTATGGGAATGAAAGGCATGATGGATGAGATAAAAAATATATTAAAGGCACGTAACAGGTTTGGATTGTTCTAAGACAGAATTTGTGATTTCAAAGATAGAGCATCTGAACTTGAGAAGACAGGAGAACAGAAAGAGAAAAGGATGGAAAAAATAGAAAAGGGTCTCAGGGAATTGAATGACAACACGAAACGCACAAACATATGCATTATCGGTGTCCCAGAAGAAGAGAATGGAAAGGGAAGAAATAATATTTGAGGAAATAATGACAGAAAACTTCCCAACTCTTATGCAAGGCAGAAATATCAATACCCAAGAAGGACTATACACCCCAAACAGAATAAGTCTGAATAGACCTATTCCAAGACACCTAGTCTTCAGAATAACAAATATCAGAGATAAAGAGGCTTCTGAAAGCAGCAAAAGAAAAGATAAACATGGTGTACAAGGGAACGTCAATAAGATAAAGTGCCAACCTTTCATCAGAAACCATGGAGGTGAGAAGAAAGTGGTATGATGTTTTTAAGGTACTGAAAGAGAAAAACTGTCAGCCAAGAATCTGTGTCCAGCAAAATGGTCCTTCAAAAATGATGGTTAGTTTAAAGTCTTCACAGACAAACAAACCTGAGAAAATAAGTTACCAAAAGACCAGAAGGACAAGAGATACTAAAAAGAGTGCTGAAGCCTGAATGGAAATAACAAGATCAAGAGACTTGGAAAATAATGTAGAAATGAAGATTATTAGGAAGGGTAAATTAAACAGTAAAAAGACAATTGTAAGGTATGACAATGGAAATCCAAAGGACAAAATGGACAAAATAATGCCTTTACAGTAATAACATTGAGTGTTAATGGCTTGAATTCCCCAAAGACACAGACTGATAGAATGGACTAAAAAATATGAGCCATCTATACGCTATCTACAAGGGATTCACCTCAGACATAAGGACACAACCAGATTAAAGGTGAGAGGTTGGAAAAAGATATCCCACACAAATAGTATCCAAAAAAGAACTGGAGTGGCAATACTAATATTGGAAAAAAATAGATTTTAAATGCAAAACTATGATAAGGGATGAGTAAGGTCACTATATATTACTAAAGAGACAATGCATAAAGAAGAAATAACTATAATAAATATTTATGCACCTAACCAGTGTGGCTCAAGATACATGAGGCCACACTGACAAAACTGAAGAGAGAAATAGATGTCTCTACAATAATAATTGGAGACTTCAATATACCACTCTCAGCATTGGATAGAACATCTGGGCAGAGTATCAATAAACAAACAGAGGGCTTGAATAATATGATAAATGATCTAGACCTAACAGACATCTATAAAGCATTGCACCCCAAAACAGCAGGAAATATATGGTTTTCCATCACTCATGGATCTTTCTCCAGGATAGACAATATGTTGGGTAACAAGAGAGGTCTCAATAAATTTTAAAAGTTTGAAATTATAAAAAACAATTTTTCTTATAACAGAATGAAGCTGGAAATCAATAATGGACAGGAAAAAAGGATGAAATTCATAAATATATGGAGATTAAACAACATACTCCTAAATTATCAGTCAGTCAAAGAAGAAATTGCAAGAGAATTCAATAAATATCTTGAGACAAATGAAAATGAGAACACAACATATCAAAACCTATTGGACACAATGATAGTGCTTTGGGGTTTGACAGAGCAAGAGATTGCTGCACATCATTCAGGAGGAAGAGAGGACAGATGAAAACCATGAATTACTCACCCCTGTGTCTGGGAAAGGTACATATACCACACCGTCAAGATGAATAACCTCGGTAACCCCCCTGGCTCATTGTTGCCAACTGAGTAGGGGAAAATGTCCTTCTTCCTAGGAGGAAGAGAAGTCTGGCAGAGGGCAGAGAGTGGCTTTTCTTCAGTGAGTTTCGCAGGCTGAAACCCCTTTGAATAAAAAAAGACCGCAGCCAGGACTGAAGCAGCCCCAGGGAGACAGGAGGAGGTACTTGATCAGGCAGGCTGTCACACCCAAGCACCCTGGGAGAGAGAGGAGCAAGAATAGAAGCAATACAGGAGAGATACCTGGCAAACTGTTAGAAGCCCATCTCGCCAGAGGGAAAAGAGGGTGGGGGAGTCAGATAAACTTTCAGAGACCTACCTAACATGCAGAGTAGGTATAGCTCAGTGAAGGAGGAATGCCAGTCTCACATATTCTAACTCCCTTGCTCAATTGCTGGTATCCTCTAAGAGAAGGTATCCAGAGAGTGATCCAGAGGGTTTTCAGGAACCCAGCCAGCAGCTTGTGACAGGGAACTTATAGAATGAGAATTTTTTGTTTAAGGTTTTCTGAAGTGTTATTTTATATTTTTATTATTTATTTTATTTTATTTTATTCTATTCTATTCTATTCTATTCTATTCTATTCTATTCTATTCTATTC